>LIEC01011345.1:0-40046 GCA_001925005.1 Drosera capensis
CAGGGTTGTGTTTTTATTCGTTGTTTTCCCTCCTGTTGTGTATCTTATACAGATAACATATTCTAAGTGAGTACAACTGGATGATCGAGGATAGAGACTTGTTACATGTGATTTGAGCAGCATCTTGTGGCTTGTCCCGTATGCCTCGAGGAATATATAATTGTTTGATATGGACTTTATTCTATCTCCAAGCAAGAGATTACTGTCAAACTTGGGCTTGGCTTTTGTGTGTCCTTCCAAGCTCCGTTCTGCTGGAGCAGTTTTGCACGGACATTCGACCAAAGATCGTTGTGGCCTAACTTGTAAGGCCCAAATGAAATAAAGCGAGAACAAACTGGCCATTGTGTCTGCATATTTGAAAAGAACGTTAGAAGTTCCGTTCCAATATCAAAATCTCAATATAGCTTGCAATATTGCTGCTAATTTTATGGATTGTTCTAGTGCAGGGTGATTATAAATAGTCTATCGTGAAGCTACAATCTACCGATTGAATTCTCAAGGTATGATATTTGATCATTTCGCATCGACATAATCTCAGGGTACTTGCAATAGTCATCACCCTTCCCTTGTTTTCTTTACACATTCGTTTTAACTTTTAGGTTCTCCCTTGAAAATGAAGACAAACTCGTTCTTCATCTTGTTCTTTTATATTTTGGATTTCATTATTTTAAATGTCAATGCATGCCTGTTGTTTTTCTCCGCTATTATTATGATATTATCAACCTTTTTCTTATAGCATGTTCGTTTGCCGTCACACGGACGCTTAGCACATGGCTGTAACCTAACAACCATGTGCAAAGCGGCACTAACTGACAAATCCATTCATTTCAAACGCAGCGCGCCGCATCTTAATCTTCACACTAAATTCTCTGTTCAGACTAATCCAATAAACTTAATACTCCTTGAAAGATTATCTTAATAAGTTAATAACACAGTAATCTTGGGATTCCTTGCGGGTTACAGTTTAAGTCGTTAATCCTTTTAGTAGACAGGTTCCCAAGAAGGCAAAACAGGGAGGCTTGTTGTCCTCCACTTTCATGGACGGTTTCATCGTCCAACTCGAAGAGAGATTTTAATAATCTGACTTTTACTCCATTTGAGAGAGATCTTGAAATAGTTAAATGGAAGCCGCAAATCCTCATTTTTATAGTCTTGTAAATGAAGGCTTGTGTTCCTTTATTTTGAGATGTCACACATTTGAAGTTTGCGCAAGAAACCATGTGGTATAACTTGAATATTTTGTCGCGGCACTGGTGTCTCTCTAAATAACTGTGTCTGTCGAAACTTTTGGACCTGCAAACAAAACATATATGATTGGGTAAATCTTGAAGTATATGCAAGAAGTTGGGTGGTAATATATTTAAAGCATTTTTGTTATGGTAGATGTCTTGCTTGCATCAAGTATCGGTCTATTAAATTACTTACAAGCGTGAGAAAAAAGATTAGATTCTTGTATTTGTCACTTTCTAAGTGGGAAGAAGTGGCTGGTTTCACTTGTTGAGCTTCTCTGCTATTGATTAAAAATTTAGATCATGGAGAGCATCATATGATAGGGTCAACTCAATCCAATTGGCACGTTAGATCATTCTATTTTACTGGATATGATTATATTGGATCAGTTAATAAAACTATGTGACAGAATCAATGCACTCTGCTCACTGCTTGTTTTGGTTCTAGCTATGGTTTAACATTCCGATCCACATGAAACGGTTACCATCCTTTATGTAATGAATGGCGATTCAACGTGCTGATTCAATAAGTGTTGATTCAGGGATAAATCGCTCCTTCTATTGATCATATGGTGAAAACTGAACATCTTTTAAATGCATCCGAAATGACAAGTCGTTTCCCGGTGATCATTTTTCCCCCTCTGCTCATCTAAGTAGTTTTCCCACACTAGGTTGATATTACCAGGTTCCACTACAGAATGAGAGTCTATCCGAGTGAAATGGAAAGAAATACAGTACATTGGCAAATAAACAAGAAGAAAAATTGGCAAGTATTTGAAAGATCTTCCATTTTCCCTCTCGTCACTAAAGTTTAAAGAGGGAACTATTTCATGAAAAGGAAATCTCAGCAAGAGAATATCCCTGATATAATGTTCATTGACTCACACTGATGGTGAAAGGATGAGAAAATATGAGACAGCCGCCCGGGAAGTATGCGTGAACTTGCCATTTTATGCTTCCATTGTTTTTTTATCCATATATATGGAGTATGCGAAATTCTTGCTTCTCTGCATTTCAAGTGTTACATTTAACTTATTCTTGTGCCAATATGACACATTGACATTTATCACCGTCACGATTCTTGAACATTGAGTAGGCTTTAATAACAATCGTTGCAAAAGTTATGAAAAGCCAACCAAAATGACAGACTTCGCAGCATCAGTTTCGACTTAAAGACCGATGATTTACTCGAAACAGTTGAGTTATCGTTAATAGAACTCAGGTTACTTAATTTTGTCTACAATGTAATTATTTTATAATTAAATATCTTTCGGGTCACTCCACCGTATCCTTATTTGTCTTCACTTGCCTTTTTCTTCACCCCTTTCAATTCCGCACTTCTTGTTTCTGTTCTAGTAGTGTTCACGCTATAAAATGAGTGAATTATGCACGCTGACCGCTCTCTCAAATTCTTCCATTTTTCTCCGGCCTTGTTCTCTTCCTCGTTGCTAGGATAATCATGGAGGATTTGAGCGCTATGTGGACTTACCAAGAGGTACTGGTTCATCTGCTTCTCCTCTTCTCTACAGTGTCATCGATTATCGCTCACTGTTGCGAGTAGTCTTTCCATTAGCATTGCCATTTATAGATCGAATCAGTTTACCTTAGGAGATGAGTTTTTGGTTGTGGGTGGTGTGTTCATAAACTTCATTTTCGATGGCAGACTTATTGTGTTCTGTTACTTGATTCGGTCATCTGGGTTAGAATGTACTAATTTTTCTCGTAACTGTAGGCCACTGTAGTTTAGGTTTTGTCTTCCATTGTTTGGAAACAGAGGTCAGGAAACTGCATTATGACGTATCCAGCGATAAGGCTGATTCCAAGGAACATTCACACGTATTTGCTTGCACTCGTTTATCAGCATTTCTTTGGTCTCTCGCTATGAAGAATATGCTTATATGCTGCATTGTAAGCACTTCAAATGTATGTAAATGTTTCTAATCGAGTCGAGCAGACCTTAAATATGAAAGTGTTGTGTGTTGCGATACAAAAATGACTTAGATTCAATGTAGCCATACCCTTTAAAACATTCACGTTGTGAAGCGGCATGTTGCAAATGCTTATAAGATTGTCATGGTTTTGTGAAACTAGAGTTAAATGGCTACGTTCTCATCATACCTTTCTTTTTGACAGAGCAGCGATGAGCTGAAGCAGAAGCTGCTTTTCATGGCGTACGAGTTAGAATCAGCAAAAATACAAGCAAACGAAGACATTAGGAAGCACAAGGTTACCGCATTGCAGTTGTTTAATCTCCTCCAAGTCGCTTGTCAAGAACGCGATGAAGCGAAAGCACAACTCCAAGCATTGATTGACAAGATGATCATTCCACCAACACCAAACCCACCACCAAAAATGGATCATCACGATCATCTCTTTTTCAAATCCTCGAATTCCCTCCACATTCCACTATCCCCACAGAGCACCCTCTTGAACCCACCAAGAACTAATTCAAGCATCACTGAATCCAACAGCTTCTCCGAAGCACAGAACTACTCTTCACCTGTCGATTCCTTCTTTGACTCCGTCTCGTCCCCCGAACTCTCCTCCATCAAAAACATCCCCAGATCATCCAATCTTGGATTCCCATCTCATTATCCTCCTATACAAGATTTCCATCACCCAGATTTCATTATCCAATCCACCATGTCATCTTCATTTTCTCGACTTGCGAGCAAAAGTGATCATGATCATGATCACTTCAACGTGTCATTGCCCACATTGCCGAAAGAGATCAACCAAGACGATATGCTAATCAACAGCCTCGCAAAAGGGAAGGCGCTGCCGCAGAAGGGGAGGCTTTTGAAAGCAGTGGTGGAAGCGGGACCCCTGCTGCAGACTCTCATGGTAGCTGGGCAGCTTCCCAGGTGGCGGAATCCGCCTCCGCCGGTGCAGAAACCTCAGATTCCTGCACAGACCACGACGCATGAAACGGGATTCGATGGCAGGGTGACTGGGAAGAGATTGTTGATGGGTTCGGTCAATGATCTGAATCCGGCGGTGAGACTTTCCGTCAGTGGAGCGGTGGTCGCTGGCGCCGGCGGTTATTGCTCTGTGGCCAAGAGGCAGAGGATTGAGCAGTGATGAGTTTTGTGAGGGTTTTGGGTTTCTAGTTTTTGTAAAAAAAAAAATGGTGTTTGGATTAAGGGTGTAACAGGAATTTTGACACTTTCAGAGGTCATTGCAATTGCTTTTCAACCTTCTGTATGTTCACCGAAAATCAGACTCCCATTATTGATCATGCATTTATAAATAAATTTAAGAAGACATGCTTTTTTTAGCTCATACAAATGTGAATTGTTTTGAAGTTGTTTCAGCAAAACTCCACTGCCAGACCAAAATTTAGTTTCAATAATATAGCTAGAGTCTATATTCGATAAATATATTTGATAAAATGTAAAAGAAAAAAACATTTATGTTAATATTTATATATTTTTTAAAATAATTATAATTTATTTAAGATAAAAGAGTGTTGTTTTTGGAACGGCCGGATCAGCATTGACATTCTTAAAATCTTACCCCAAGAAAAAACTCTTTTACCCCCACCAAAATAAAGAAAAAACGGCTCACACAGCACCGGGGCCGCCGCCGTATCCTCCCTTCCCCTTGAACCCCATAAAACATCCTCGTCATTCGCCGGCGACACAATGCCCAACACAGCACGAGAAGTAAAATTCATCACTCGAGCTCGAGGAAACAAACTAAACCCTCCCAAAGCAGAATCATTCGATTCCAAAACTCATCAAAAACAAAAACCCCAAACCACTCCACCCAAAACCTCGAAAACCAATCCCATTCATCACCGATCTCAAACAAATCCATTCACCCCTCGAATTTCTTACCCTTTTTTCATCAATACCGTGAAAATGGGTTCAAACACGATTACCCATCTTACTCTTCTCTCATTTACAAGCTCGCAAAAACCCAAAACTTCGATGAGATCGAGCCCTTGCTCGATTACATCAAGCGTCGCGGGATTTGGTGTCGCGATACGATGTTTATTTCTTTGATTGATCATTATGGGAAGCGGGAAATGATTGATTGGTCGATACGTGGGTTTAAT
This sequence comes from Drosera capensis, assembly GCA_001925005.1. Classification (NCBI taxonomy): domain Eukaryota; kingdom Viridiplantae; phylum Streptophyta; class Magnoliopsida; order Caryophyllales; family Droseraceae; genus Drosera; species Drosera capensis. The sequence goes on from LIEC01011345.1 coordinate 5,290, forward strand.
TGTGATCGGACATTGCAGTGTTTGAATACTTTGATGAATGTGATGGTTTCTAATGGGCGGTTTGATGATGCTGTTGGGTTGTTTGGGAGGTCTTAGGAAATGGGTTTTCGTCCGAATTCGGTTTCGTATAATGTGATTATGAAGGGGTGGTTGGCAATGGGCAAGTTTGGGGAAGCGCGGAAGGTGTTTTATGAAATGCTTGAGAGAGAGGTGCGCCCAAGTGGGGTTAATTATAATAGTTTGATTGGGTTCTTGTGTAAGAAGGGCGAGGTCGAGAAGGCTATGGGGTTTTTGGATGATATGACTATGAAAGAGACGCAGGCCAATGCGGTCACTTATGCGCTATTGATGGAAGGCTTGTGTTCTTTGGGGAAGCATAAGGAGGCTAAGAAGTTGATGTTTGATATGGAGTATCGAGGGTGCAAGCCAAGGATGGTGAATTTCGGTGTTTTGATGAGTGACCTAGGGAAGCGAGGGATGATTGATGAAGCGAAATCTTTGTTGCTTGAGCTGAAGAAAAAGCAAAAGCGGATAAAACCGGATGTTGTTATATATAACATTCTGATAAATTATCCGTGTAAGGAAGGTAGGCCAGAAGAGGCATACAAGATATTCGTCCATATGCAATTGAAAAGATGTAAGCCAAATGCAGCTTCATACAGAATGTTGGTTGATGGATTTCGTAAAGCAGGTGAATTTGAGAGAGGTGTAGGTGTTCTAAATTCTATGCTGTTGTCTAGGCATTGTCCCCGTTTGGAGACATTTTGTTCTTTGGTCATTGGCCTATGTAAGAGTGGCAAAGTCCATGATGCTTCCTTCTCTTTGGAAGAGATGGAAAAGCGGAATATGAAATTTCAATGTAACGATTGGCAATCTCTGATCAGTTATACTTGTGCAAATGAAGTCGGCGGTGAACTCCTGAGAGACCTAGCTTTGCCAAGCAGTTGAGCTGCTTTGCAGTTAGAATTATACCGAAGCTTGCTGGTCCGATAGACAGACGCTCCAAACAGGAAGGTTAATGCTGCTTTGCAGCAAAGTTGTGTAACATCAAACTGACTAAGGTATCCTCCCTCTTTCTCTCCTTCTCTAGGATTCATTGCTTGTTGGACTATTTTTCTGATCCGGCAATGATAAAGCTCTGAATATATCCTTGATCATCTGTCTCTTGCAGCTTGTTGGACATGATGACATGTATTAGGCATCTATCTGAATTCAACGACTTACATCACATACCAAGAGGTGGCTCATAGTGGACACTGCATCATGATATATCTGTTCCATCAATCAGCGGTATTTTCAAGATGACGCTACCTTTATCACAGGAAGGAATGACAACTCATGTTTCATTGGTATGCTTTCATATCTTGTTATTCTCTTTCATTTGATATGGTCATGGAAACTGAATATGAAACACATTGGTTTCATCATGACTGTAAGTTAGCCAACTAAAAGGAAGCTGAAGCATAGCACGTTGGTGCCATAGATCTCATTTAGCATTGTCATTTTCTTCTCATTGTCAATGATTGCGAGATTGTGTAAGATGATATTGCCATCTTATTGTCTACTGATAAAGCTAGATCTTTCTGGTTTAATAATCTAAATCTGATTCATTATTTACTTGAGCTTATTTAACTTCTATCAAAGTGCTGTCTAAGGCAGGACCAATCTTCCGGCAAACAGGCACTGGAATTGTTGACTACCTAGCTGCCCAATGCTGTGCTATCTATGGTAGTGCTGTCCTGATAAAAATGAACGATATCCTTGAGGAGAGTAGTGATCAGTTCCCAGTGGCTACAATGTTCCGTTGTGTGAGTTAAAGGTTGTAGCAATGTTGCTACCATCTATTTTTTTCAAGGTCGGAGAGGCGATGAGAGGCGTTTCCTCTGGTGACGGAAATTAGGTTTCCGGTGACCATCATCGCGTCCTTTCCGATGGGGCGCAAAGCTCTCAAAGAGGAGACGATAACGTTTGCTCAGTTCCATGAGCAAACGAAGGAAACGATTTCAGCGGATGTCATGGATAAACCTGTGAAGACGAAAGCAAAGGGGGCTGAATCGAAAGCGTTGAATAAGGTGACGAGGGTGGATTCTGTCACTACCCCACCGGGCGCTGCTGTTCCAGTGGCGAATTTGACTGCAATTACGTCATTTTTCTGCTGTGTCAGGGCTTTCAGTCAATAATCTAAAGTGTTGTTGTTATTGGAGGGGTTCCTGATGCAAGGAAGAAAGAGCTGGCTGATTCGATAGGCTTTCCCCATGGTGTGCTTCCTCTGAGATACTTGGGGGTGCCTATATCTGATCATATATTGCACATCAGCTAGTATGGTATGCTAATTGATAAATTTGTATCTCGCATTACTGCTTGGGAGGCAAGGTTTCTTTCGTATGCTGGCAGGTTACAATTGATAAATCAGTTCTTAAAGGTGTTCAAGCCTTTTGATGCCAACATTTCCTCCTTCCAGCAGCTGTGATTGAAGAAGTTGAGAGGTTGTGTCGATCTTTTTTGTGGACTGGAAAGGCGTATGGAGGTAACAGGGCTCTGGTAGCATGGGAGGATGTATGTGTTTCTAAGGAGGCAGGTAGTTTGGGGATAATTGACCTTCGTAAGTGGAATTATGCTTTGATGATGAAACTCTTATGGGCCATTGCAGAAAAAGCAGATCGTTTGTTGGTGAAGTGAATCCATGGTTATTATTTGAGAAGTGAAGACATTAAACACGTTTCTGTGAAACAATGTGATTCTTGGGTGTGGAAGATGGTTCTTAGAGTAAGGGACTTTATGATGCAGACTGATGCGGGGATATTTGATGTTCCTATCAGTAATCGCAATGCTAGAATTGTGTATCATTTGATTTATCCCTCCCCTCCCGCTGACCTGTGGTGGTCTTTGGCTTGGCATAAATGTATCTTTCCTCGCTTTGGTTTTGTTTTATGGCTGGTTGCAAAAGATAGAATCAGAATGAAGGTGTGGTTGACTCATCGAGGATTGGTATATGCAGAATGAAGGTGTGGTTGACTCATCAAGGATTGGTATATGATGATAGATGTACGTTTTGCAACAATTTTCCTGAGACTAGTGATCATCTTTTATTATGCCCAGGTTGAGGCTCCCCTGTCAAGGTAAGAATCTGGGATGGCTGGATTCTTTGGTTCTACAAGGCATCGAAGGGGAAGACTTATATGGTTTTTATGAGAAGGAAAACACATGCTGCAGTGGTTTATTATCTCTGGCAGGAACGTAATATGCGCTTGTTTCAACAGGTTTCTCGAAGTCCTCTCAGCTTGTTCAAATTATTTGTGCTGCTGCTGCCCTTGGAATGTTTCAATTCATTAGAAGTGTTGAGATGCTGCAGTTTGCTGTAATAGGTCTAGAGGCTTGATCTGATCTGATCTGATTTGGTTGTTAAGGGTGCAAATGATGTAATCTCCCCTTCTCTCTTAGAAATAAAATCTTTTTTACCGCGCTAAAAAAAATATAAATGTTCCGTTGTTGATGTTAGGTACTTAACCTTGAACATAACCAAGTTTAAGCTCACCAGATAGCTGGCCCTTGGGATAACATAAGGTTCAAGCTTTTATACAGTAGAAAGTAAGCTTGGAGGATTAAAAACGTGTTTACAATTTAAGTGTTCATTGCCATATTGGAGAAGATAATTATGTTGACAGCCTTAGATTTTCAGGCGCTCATGGGATGGCTGTGACGAGTCTGAGCTTGGTCGACTGGGAATTAGAAGTTAATAGATTTGTGCGGCAAAGAATTGGTTGGGGATGATCATGGAAGTAATGGACTGGGGACTCTTCTTTTACTGTTTATATTACTAGGCTGTTTATGTAATCGTTATCAGGTTCATTATATGAGACCTCTTTTGGTTTTGCAGATGGCATTAGAAAAAGAAGGATAATGTTGTTTTCCTTGTTTAGGAAAAAGTCATCTAAGTTTCTTTCTTGACCATTCCGATTTCGATCAATCTAATTGCACTCAGTATCATCTATACATTTAATTAAACAGCTGATGGCAAGCAAACTGTGGCATCACATATCATGAGGACGGGCGTGCTATCTCCACTGAATGCGTAAAGATCTCTGTTATCAAAGAACAGAATGCACCAGTAGTACTATTATATTGTGCCCACTATTGAGTGGATTTTTTTTTTTATTTTTTTTTTGCAGTTTTAGTGATCTGTTCAAATTTTCATTTTCGCAGAAGCCCAGAAGTTGGTTTCAAGTGAGAAAAGCTGTTGAAACTACCATGCTCGTCAGACAGAAAAGGAAAAGCATTGCAAATCCAAAGATGACATGTTTTTGAATCATGGTACGTTCATATTCTGAAGTTTCTGTGCTCTCCTTTTATTCAGGTTTGCAATACCTGAATTCGTGTTCTTACCGCATGCTATATGCGCTTTTCATCGCTCGTGCTCCAAGTCGTGAAATGTCGCTCGTGCTTTGGATATCATCATTCTATGCTAAAAGCTTCTTTTGTTTGTGCATCTCTTGGGGCGACCGTATTTGGAGCTTGTAACGCTTCTGTCCGTCAGAGGAATATCGCTTTTTCACAACTCTTCTCTAATTAAGTTCGCCTTTATGTTCTATTGTAAGAAGCCTAAGATGTTATAGCCATTACCGAGATGAACTTGAATTCTTAACCAAGGAAACCGATTCAATTAAATAATTATAAAGCCCGAGCAAAGCCAGTACACACGAAGCATCATGGATAAGAGTAAAAAATAAAACAAGATCTCTCTGTTTCTTAAATTCTAATCGATGTGATTCAAAACAGCTGGGCATTGAACTGCGTTAGTAGCTGAAGTCCATGGTAGAAGTTGAAGAAGCAGATGAAGCAGAGGAGGAAGTTGTAGACGATGGCAGAGATGGCCAAAACTGGGCGTTTTTAACCTTCGAGATGCTCGTGAGCACGCCCAAGGGGGTCACATTTCCAACAACAGTCACCTTCTTGGTCATCAGATCAATGCTAAACGATGTCAGGCCTGTAGAAAATCAGCAACAGGGGTGAGAATTAGATCACTTTTCTTTGTTTTTTCTTTTTCCTGCATTGATGTATAATATTCCTACTGGTGATGCTATCTTGATTTTTTATTTTTTTTTACATGAATATTATGTGGCATGCCTTCTCAGGGTAATGCTAACCTTCCATTTTGGAGAGATGTTTCCTGAGCTTCCTTTCACAGCCTTGGCAATGTATTGATACTCTCAAGACCACCGCCTGCAATATTGTGATTAAAATCAATATGAAAAAAAGGATTGAACCAGTGAATTGCTGAACCAGACCATGGTTACCTGGTTATGTGATGGACTTGAAGCTGATGGTACGAGAACAGGAGAATCAGTCGATGCCTTGCACAGACCACCACCACTGAAGCTCAGCTGCCTCGGGGTCCCTGATTGCCCAGGGGCCAGCGGCGGCATTTTGGTGTGCTGAGAGTTCATCATTGAACTGTTCTTGAGACAATCATCTTGCCTTATCGGTCTATCCCCAGACCCCACCGGAACCACCGCCAATGCTTCATTGGCATTGAACGTGTCTCCCAACAGGTACCTCGAAGAGGTTGGTGGAGGACTATAGAGATCATAAACATCAGCCGAGCTCTTCCGCCTCATCATCATCATGGAAGAACCACTCGTCATTGAATTGCAACTCTTGCTGCTATGTTCAGCTGAGCTCTTTCTGCTCTTTTGGACAGCCATTTCAGCAGCTCTAGGAGTGAACGGAAGCTCATACATGCTTTGTTCAACTGAACTCTTCCTACCCTTTTCTCGGCCAAATATTGCAAGTCTAGGAGTAAATGGCAGCTCAAAGGTGCAAGGAGCAAGCCTCGGTTCACGGTATGAGAACATGGAATTAAGACGATGAAGTGGGCGGCTGCTGCTGATCCTAGGAGTGTCCTGTGGCTCCATGCTGGAGACTATTGCTGTGGAGGCCGGCGTGGCACAGAAGAGATCAATGGAAAGGTTTTGAGAGAGAGTGGCATTGCTGGTTTGATGAAGTTGTGTTCTGAATTTGTTTTGGTGAAGTGCAAAGAAAAGGAGAAGGGTGAAGATGATGCCCAACAGATTGAGGCTGATTGCTTTGAGTTTGGTGCTTTTTAAAAGGTTGTTGGAGAGGAGGGGGAGATGGTGTTTGAAAATGAAACATGGGAGAGATGAAGAGACATGAGGGGGAACGTGCTATGCTTAGTATTGTAGTACTACATGCAGGCTAGGCTGTTGAATGTTTGATTGTTGGGATCCATGATAACATGTTGGCTTAACTATTTGAGAGCTAGCTTTACATCATTTATTTACTGTTGATTACTAGCAGTTTAAACACGGAAGTTCTAGATCCGGCGGTCCGGACCGTGATTTGTATCACGGTTGATATAAGTTTTTTCCGACAAAGAAATCAAAACTGTTTGGTAGTTCTAACTTCTATCACTGGATAACGTGTAGGAGCTCGAGTGATGTATATGACCCGGACAAGCAGTTCTAGTTCGTTTGCCATAATTACAAATACATAAAAGTAGAAAATTAACAAGATAGGATTAGAAAATACTCCTATCAACCATTTTGAAGATTTTGGTGGCACGGAGCTTAAGAGAATCCTATGTTATATCTACATCATTAGACTATCAGCATTATTGATATGTTCTCGTTAAACTCTAAATTATTTTTCATGGCATCTGCAATATCGGTCAATACTACCAGTTAATTAAATGGTGCCCTGTATTAAGTATTGATGGTAATTTCTGCACTAATAGCTAATCCCACTTAACAAGTGGTGGACTTACCAACTCCTTGAAACTAATATAATCTTGATCGATAGACTATTAATTATTGGTGGAGTGCTGTTTTACACTAAGATATGTGTTAACAACTGGAATTTATGTGTTGTTTTGCGACGATTTATGTGACAAACTTATTTTACGGCCTATTACAAAGCATAAGCATGTGTGGTGATCCTTCGGTATCAGTGCGAGAATCTTGGCGTGGTTGAAGCTGCTTAAGCATCTTGTGGTTTTAACTCATTCAGGGCACAGCCGCACAGAGCCAAAGAACAGCGGAGCAATCGCCGCAGCTCGCTCATCAGCATCTTGGATTTTTTTTTATTTAATTAGTTCTCGTTTCATATTAAATCGAACCTTTTTATATCGTATCAAAATATATGTAATACTTATTTTATTTTTATATTTTTAAAATCATATTTATATTAATTTAAACATATTATCCATCACACTCCCTAACTTTTCTCACATACATTCACATCAATTTCCACTCTCATATAAAAATATAATATATTAATTAAATTCAACTTTTATATATAATCTTATGTCGGATTAGAGTGTTTCATATAATTCGGAACGTAAACTCGTTAAACATACTTTTTTGGATCAGATAAACCATATTGAGGCAAAAACCTGATAAGCTCAAAAGCCAAACAGGCCCAAATTCCCAAAAGCTAAGTCCAGAAAGGCCCGATAATCCAGCTCAAGCAACTCGCACCCTACTAGGGTTTCATATCATTATCAAAGCTCTCCTTCAGGCCATTCGAGCAAATCGTTTGCAGCCGCCGCCGCCGAGACTCACACAGACACAGAACTGCGAGGAATCAATCACCAATGGGTAAATCCAATACGTCTTTCTTCTCATCATCGACGATAATGTGAATTCGATTGAATATCGTTCACTGTTTTCTCGTTGTTGCTTTTTTGTTTATGGATTTGATTGTGAATCTGAATCTGGTGATGATGACGAAATGTGGTGGATCAACACAGCGAGGATTAAGGTGCACGAGTTGAGGCAGAAGTCGAAGGCGGAGTTGTTGGCTCAGTTGAAGGATCTCAAGGCCGAGCTCGCTCTTCTCCGTGTCGCCAAGGTCACCGGCGGCGCACCGAACAAGCTCTCGAAGATGTATTACTTTTCGATATCTCTATCACTCTCGCTGTGTGATTGTAATCATTTTCATGTATTTTGGATTAGATTTTGATGTTTGGATGTGTTGTTTGTGTTTTGTTTGGGGGGAATGCAGCAAGGTGGTGAGGCTGTCGATTGCGCAGGTGCTGACCGTGATCTCCCAGAACCAGAAGGCGGCGTTGAGGGAGGTGTACAAGAAGAAGAAGTTCATTCCGCTCGATCTCCGTCCCAAGAAGACCAGGGCTATTCGTCGCCGTCTCACCAAGCACCAGGTGCTTTGTTTGCTCTCATCTGTTTTGCTGGGATCATTATGCGTAATTTGATTGCTTATGCCTGTTTGTGTGCGATTCGAGTTCATTGTTCATTCATCTGTTTTGCTGGGATCATTATGCGTAATTTGATGTGTTTTTGAGTGTTGTAAGCTCATTGAAAGGTTATCTTCATAGTTTCTTATGTTTTTAAGTAAAAACGACATAAAAACTATGAAAAGACCCTTGGAATGAGGTTAAAACACTCAAAACCCCTTGAAAAGGTTATAAACAGTCTCGGCTGTTTTAGTAATCCGTCATCTCAACTGTGTTGATGATTGCTTGTCTTGTCTTGTTTTCAAGACTACATAAAACTTCTGATTCATTTGTTATCTTGTAAAACATACGAATTCTGAGTAATACTACTGTCAAAAATACTTGTCAAGTTTATCTAGAAAAGGGAAAAGATGAGAGAATATTTGGAAAGGCATTGTTTTAGGTTCTAATTCTAGTGAAACTATTTGGCATCTCCGACACATAATGATTTTGAGCTCCTCATATTTTCGATATGTTTCTTGAAAACATGTGTGCTTCTTCAAGCGACCCATATCAATTATTCGAATCCTTCGTGTGAGTAGTTGGTTGCAGTTTTATTTACCAAGTGTAGACCTTGTCGATTTCAGCAATCTGCAGTTTCCAGTGTGTCTGTTTGCTGGGAAGGATGTTTAAGTTCATGCATGGGCTTTTGGTGCAAGAGGCAGACTGTTGTGTACTTTTTGGAGCTTCAAATGAAGCCTAAACCTTAATACTAAATCAATGGAATTGCTCTTTGAGATTAAAAGAGTGTTGTAGATGTGTGTTTCTTTAGTTGTAAATAGATCCATCATTCAAATGAAGTTTAATGCTTGTTATTTTTTAGTATAGCAGTAATAAATGATAAACTTTGAATGGGCTTAGAGGATTATTGCATAGTCTTTGGCTGAAGTCTCTGACAATGACCCTTCTCTCTCTGTTATCTTTTCCGTAGGCATCCTTGATGACGGAGCGCCAAAAGAAGAAGGAGATGTACTTCCCATTGAGGAAATATGCCATCAAAGTTTAAGGTTTTCGGTAGTAGTATCTTTTTTCATCTCTTTCCCTGGAGTACGCCTGCTTGTGGAATTTTGAACACTTCATTTGATGCTTTCGATGTTCTGGAGTTCATGACAATTTTGAGATCTAATTTGGAGTTACTTCATGCTATCGGTTGCTTCAGTAATTTTAATCTCACATTTTATTTGAGCTATCAGTCCCTTTTTCTGTTCTTTGTCCAATGATCATGGGAGATGGTTCACCTCATCGTGGTGATTTGCAGCACTTGGAGCTACTATTTATGAGTTTGATGATGAAGCGAGTGTTTTAGTCATGGTTCTCTCCTGTTCATATTCATGATTTGGTAGCTCCTGCTTCTTGATTTAAGCTCTCGACATTCATATGAAAATATAGAGTTGGGAATATGGTCAGAATATAGCTTGAATGATAGAAGAAATTCCGATGCAGAACATGATGCCAAAGATTTGAATTCGGTGTCAGTGGTTAAAATGCATGTCTTTCTGCACTATGTTAAATTTCTGTTCATGCTCATGCACTTAGCAAAACAATAGTTCAGATCTGGGTTTGCATTTGCTCGTAGACGGCCAGCATTTGCTCCAAGCCGTGATGAAGATACTTCACAATGAGTTCTTCACGATTTAGATCTTCGGCGAAGCATGGTTGATGGCGCAGAGGAGAAAGTGACAGTATGCGGCGAAATACGAGAGTTCGTTGGAGCAAAGTGATCTCTGCGTTCAGCGTTTATGATCTGATGGCTGAGATGATATCGATGAAGGATGCGAAAGAGTGTTCTAGATTCAATGCTGCGTTTGAGGAGGCGCATGAGAGTGATGAGGTGGGTGGTGGTGGACTGGAAGCTGAGGGAGGGGATTGTGGCCGCGGTGGCGTGGAAGGTGCTGCCAGTGTATTGGAGAATGTATTTGAGGTGGTGGGGAGTATTGTGAAGGGCGGGTGAGGTTGAGGATGTTTCCGGTGTGGTCAGATTTACCCCTGAGGATCTCAAAAATTACTTCTCTTCGTTGCTTGCTGGTGGTGGCGGCAGGTTTTCTTGTCTAGGGGGTGTGGCTGCCTCGTCGCCTCCATTGTCGGAGAAGTCATCACTGTTGCACTAGAGCGGTCCTTCATAGATGAAAGCGACCCTGTTTCTTAGGTTTGATGATTGTTCTTGTGTTTTAAGTAGATAGGAGGAATGTCAATTCATTGGCAGCTGCGGAGATGAATGTTACATTGATCAGCGTCCTATGGGAATAAATAAAATGGAGAAATTCATAAGTTCGGTTTTGCAATGATTGATTAATCGAAGCTCCTGTGTTCCTGTTCTACTTTTGTTCTTGTGGTCGCAGTTCCAAATGTAACACATGCGGTGGTCTGCATTGTTCTTCGCGGGCTAGAGGTTGACTCGAGATGAAGAGTTTTGCCTTCTCCCAACACAGGAACTGAAAGCGATGAAATACTATCTTCTACTTGAAGCGTTGCTCTCTGAAATATATGCTTTAGTTACTAAAAATCAAGTGCCTATTCCTGCATTGTGCTGAAATTTTCTCGAGTTGAAGCTTAAGTTTCAACTTACTGAAGCTAGATCGACTAAATGATATTCAGAGTTGGGTGTCAAGGTTACAAGACTGTACATCAGACGTATCGCATGCAAAAGGCTGTTACAAGGCATACATTTTGCTGTATTTCTCATTTACTAGCTCAGAGTCGGACATAAAGGAAGCTGACCAGGACCTTGATCTGCTGTTCATCGACGATTTCCTGATGCTCTTCCTAGTCTTAGCCGCTACATGATGCTTCACCACCCAGTAGCACATCGTCCCCAATGTAGTAGTCATGATCGTCGTTCCTATGATGGTTACCCCAACTGCTAGCCATCTTTCACCCTCGCCCACCACGACGAATGATAGTGCCAAGAATGAAACCGAGATCATAACACAAGCTAGCCACATAAGCTTGTTAATGATCGCCATCATCTTCTTCTTGGCCTTGCTCTCCACCACTACGACCGAGGTTTGAACCACCACGACTGCCAAAGAGATGAAGAGGGCGATGGAATCGAATATAAAGAATATCAAAAAAGCAGCTGTTGGAGCTATGTACGCTTCTCCAAGGGAAAGACCAGGAGGGATATTTTCCGTGTCATCGACATATTGGCCGGGAACGGTGAATATCGCTGCAAATGCCACCGTGGCAATGAGAACCGCGACCACGGTGGTGGAGTTGATGGCATTATTCAAGCCTTCAGCATGCATTTTGTTCAGGCGTTTGGCGATGCCTTGTACGCGCTTTCTGGTCTGCCTGGTGTGTTCTAGCTGGTGATGGACTTCATGCTTTATTTCGCTGACGGTTTGCTTGAGCTGCCTTGCAGCACTGCTTGCCTGTGGATTAATGTCTTTGGCTCTCTGGACGCCGTGTTCTTGCAGGATAACAGCCACATCCGCGTGGTGCATTTTCTCTGCCGTGTCAAGGGCAGTTTCTCCTGCCCTGTTTACAGCTGCTTTATCGGTTTCCTTCTCTGCCAGCAATCTAATTACAATCTGCAAGACATAAAACAATTATGCTGTTAGCTTCTTCGCCTCTCTAGAGTTCCATTGAGAGGTCTTAGTTAAAAGAGCCGGATGTAAAAGGCTGAAAGCTTACTTGGCCTCTGCCCTTTCTAGTTGCAACATGTAGTGGTGTGTTGCCCTTGGTATCAACCATGTTAAGTGAAGAGGGATCAGCCTTGATCAGCTCCTCTACGACCTCAACATTCAGGCCTTTCACGGACATATGAAGTGCGGTCTGTCCCTTCTTATCAGTCCTCGTCGTGATGCCAGGCTCCTTTGCTAAAAGTGCTTTCACCACTTCCAGATGACCATTCCGCGCAGCAGCGTGCAAAGCCGTTTTGCCATTACTCCTTGCTATAGTGGCCAGGCCGCTTCCTGACTCCAACAGAAGATTGACGACCTCTATATGCCCTTGAGTTGCTGCGGTCTGCAGAGCGGTTGTGTTTGACGTATCACATGTCATGGAGAGATCAGAATGTGCCTCAATCAGAACCTTCAGCATCTCTGCCAAAGTTGAACAATACGTAATCAATTAGTCAGTCGTTCTCGATTGGCTATCGATTGGCTAGATATAGAGCTACCAATAATATTATGCTTGTTTAGTATAGTTTTGAAGGTTTCTAATGTTAAGCAGCGTGTCATAAGTCATATGAATCACTCCCAAAGTACCCTGCGTAGCATTCAAGCTAGGATTTGGAATGCGATAACTCAACATCGACTACAGTCCAAACAAGCAAGAGAATTGAATTTAGAGTGGAAATCGCATACCCAAATCTCCTTGTTTGGCAGCGATATGAAATGCATCATATCCATTCCTCGCCTTGATGCTGGCGGCAACCGGATCATAATACTTCATCATCTCAGTAACCACATCAACCTTCCCATTTTCAGCAGCGACGTACAGTGCAGTTTCTCCTGACTGGTTTTGCTTAGCCAACAGCTCCTTAAGTTCCTCCTCGTTGGTTCCAGCAAGAATCTCCATCACAGTGCTCAACTCACCAGCTCTAGCCGCGGCATGGAGCTGGGTATCATCGCGCTTCCCTGTTAACTGCTTCGTCATCTTCTTCTGGGGCACGCTGGCCTCTTCCAGATGTGCCTCTGCCATCTCAAACTCAAGACACCACAATGGATCCTGTGATTCTCCCCAACCAAGATCAACTACACCATTTTCGAACCAATTAAAGACCCTTTACTTTCCTCTCTTCCCCAGAACAATCAAAACAGATTCAAAAACCCATCTAACCGAAAAATCATCCAATCTGAAAAAGGCCGAAGAACCCATCGTAATCAATCGACAATCATCGAGCACGAAATCGAGTAAGCTCTTCTTCAACGTCCAGGTTAAGATTTGAGTTCTCTTGTTTTTCAATCCAATCACCTGTTACATAAAAAAAAAAACCTCAACTTTATCAGCAAAGAAACAAGCCCAAATTGCTCCAACAAAACATGCCAAAGGATCTGTTCAATGACTGTTAAAATTGTTGAAAATAAAGGGCTAAATTCAGCAAATAGAGAGAGAGACAAAAGGAGTTTAGCTGGGCATGAAAAAAGAGCTATTTTTGCTCTCTTCCATCTAACACAAAACAACCCATCAAAATCCAACAAAACCCCAAAACTGCATCGATCAGTCGATCGATCAAAAACCACCTCGTTGATTCTCTTCTCTTCTCTTTTGCCCAAATGGGTTCCAAGAAAAGCCTCACCCCAATTGGTTTTTATTATGCTAGGGAATAGGCAGAAATGGACCTCACATGTAAGCTAAACATTTCTTTTTATCATCAGTTATATTCATATACTCATTACAAAAAGCAACGTTTTTTTTGGAGGAAAACTACATTGGAGAAATAGAGCAGCTCCTGCAATGAAGAAAGCAGTAAAGGAACCAATAAAGATCGGAGCATTGTTTTCGCTGGTTTTTTTTTTTTTTTTTTCAGAAAAGAAAGATCACAATCGGCCAATTGGAGGAGAAGAGAGGGGACTGATTGTTGTGTTGGGTTTTTGTTGCTACTTTCTAAAACAAGCACAGCCAAGCTGGTTGTGTGGTGATATTTTCTGCCTCCAAAATGAGTGAAAAACAACTGTTAAACATGAAATTAGACAAGTAATTCTTCATTTTAAGGGTGTTGGTCTTGTTGATCACAAGAGTCTTTTTTCCACGGCAATGTCAGTAAACAATCTTTCTAGAGTATTATGGAAGTCTAAGACATGTGACACCTCGTGCTTCTCACACTCTAAGCATCTCGATCAAAATCTTTATAATTTTTTTATTATATATATTATTATGATAAATAAACCTATAAATTTTAAAAATTGATAATAATATAATAATTTTATCATAATTTTTTATCTCAAAATATAACTTTACCGATTAATATTAGTTTCAACACACTTTTTTAATATCTTTTCAATTTTTTTTATCAAATCATCATTTTTTTTTTTTACTTGTATAGAATCTCTACTTTAAATCATCCAATAAAAATGCTTTTATCCATGACAATGTACATCTCGCAATATCAATACTCTTATCTATGCCCGAACATCTGAAGTGATGTTATTGCGAATACAAGGGAGCTAAAAGGCGTCACCGTCATAGGCATTTATGTGCAACTCGCTTTCAGTTTTTGCCATGTGCTCTTTATCGCTAGCGTCATTACCCCCCGCTTTCAAACCCAACTGTCGGTCGAGTCAACACACCAAGCAAATCAACTGCTACCATTAGTAAAGGCAGATTCTCACCCACGAGAAAAGAAAATACATTTAAAGATAGATGCATCATCTATCGGTATCAATTACTATAACTTGACGGTCAAAGAAATATAAAGTTACATATTAATGTTTGTAATCTCCTTTTCCGTGACGAAAACACGTTAAAAGCACGATGTTCTACTTCAAAAAGACTAATAAGGTTTTCGACAGCAACGACTACCAGTTGCAAGAGCCGAAAATGAAAATGAAGGTGCGGCCGTGCAAGCGTATCTTACTAACAAGAAAAGAGTGAAACTAATACGGAGAATCATCCAAGTCTAAGCATAAATGGCAACGTTTCATAGCATAAGTTCTGACTGTCGTATTATATGGTCGAGGGAATACATTGTGACAGACTGAAAGCATTATACCTTGAATATGTAAAAGAACATCCATCAGGCATGAACAGCAATGACAATTAAGAGATGAAAAAGGTCTTAAATGAAATGTCATGGGGTAATTATTACGACCCATTGATATATGATTATACATGCCCCACCTATTTTAAATTACGCGCTAGACGTGGATGAATGAAAGCGTGGTGAGGACCAAAGTCGGCTAAAAGACTACAGATTCCTCGGGCAGGATTGGCCACGCAGCCCTACTGGTTCACATCCTTATAAATGTATAGTTCATAGATAGATTAGTTATAACTTAGAGGATATCAGACCAAAAACTATATGCAAACGCAAAAGTTTTGTACTACACAATATTGTCCCCAGAGTCCCAGAATGGATCCACCTTTGCCTTCATTTCAATTAAGCTCGACCCGAGGCTCCCTTGATCGATCTATTCTACTGTTAACTCGGCGTACGAATGAGAGAACGAACCTGCAGTAGTTGTGGTGCATTAGTAGTAGTGCACACTTTGCTCCTTGTGTATTGCATCCTCAAAATCGCTTAAAGCCCACCTATCAGTTCTTTAATACTGTAAGTCCGTAGTACTCAAGGGCTATAGTTGCTGAACCCTGTGAAGCAACAGAATAAACAAGTCAAGTAAGAAAGAAAAACAACCGGTCACTTCAGGATTGGAGAAACTGGCTATTCAATTTGGAGCTCGACGTCTAATATTATGTTTATCAAATTATTCAAAACTGAATCAATGAGTATATTAGCATAAAATGTTCACCAAATAAAGATCAGATGCTTTTATCAAAAGAAGAAGAAGAAGAAGAAGAAGAAGAAGAAGAAGAAGAAGAAGATCAGATGCTCAACAACAGCGCAAAAATAAGCTTTGAAAAGCTTGAACAAGAGCTGGAGCATATGTGATGTGTTCAGGGATGTTGCCCTCAAAAATGCAAGTTTTGCATACCAAACATGCCCAAAACTTCAAGGTATGATAAAATTCTAAATTCATTCGGATGTATTTGTTATAGGATTTGGTCGACGATGGCTTGGCTTGAAATTGGGATTTGATCGACGATGGCTGGGCTTGAAAATTCAAAATTCTTATTTTGTTCATGGAATTATAGTCATCAAATTTTTATTTTTCTTTGCAGAGTGCCAAGTAAGGTGAGCATGGTACTGAAATATGGTGGATACTGGACGCCGATTCCAAGAGCAGGGAGGGAGGAAAAAAACATGTGTGCGGAAGGCAAAAAAGAATTCGTGTGTGGATTAAAAGAAGTATCCTAGAAGACATGTTATCCATGAGTTAGCATCATGGACCATCGGCTGACATTTGAAGCTTTCTTATGCAAGGATCGACTCTAAGATAAAAATGTTCGATGAGATATGGGATGAAGACATGTATAAGGAACTCTTGAAAGCATATTTCATGAGAAACAAGAGATTTGAGGTGTTCGTTGTTAGTATGGGTGCAGCTGAAGAAATTCAATTCAACCTTACTGCTCCTCAAGTTTCAAATGATGAAGAAGAGGATATAGCTGACATGAAAATGATTGAAATTGAGAACGAAGATGTGGTTGAAGATATGGCCGATGATTGTTATTCCGAAGATCCCTATCATTCTAGAGATGTTTCCGATGAAGAGGGAGAGGTGGAAGAGGATGTTATAGAGGAGGTTGCTCGAGATGACCTAGAAGATCAAAATGACCAAGATGTCCAGGATATTGATTTTGATAAGGCCGAAGGGCCTAACTGGGTGACAAATTATATACATCTAGATTTTTCAGTTGGGACTAGATTCAAAGATGTCGAAGCATTCAGGTTTTGTTTAAAGCAATTTAGCGTTACAATCAATTTCATCCAAAATGACCGAAGAGCCATTGGTGCTGTTTGTGTTCAGCAGAATTGTCCTTGGTATGTCAGAGCGTCAAGGATGCAAGATGAGATTACTCTTGAGCTACGTAGATATAAGGATGTGCATATGTGTTCAGGGTAAATAGAAGTGGAAATCATGCCGCATCATCGAAATGGATTGCAGAACATGTAGTGGGTGATATAAGAGAGTATCCAGAAACGACTCCGAAAGATATTGTGAAGCATATTGATAAGCCATACTCTTTGACTGTGGACTACAAGAAAGCTTGGAGGACTAGAGAAATTGCAAGAGAGTTTATGGAAAAGTGGATGATAACTACAATATTGTTTTTTCACTTTGAGCTGAATTAAAGAGGAGAAATCCAGGAAGTCATATTGAGATTGAGTTGGAGGAGGATAAAGCTTTCAAGAGAATGTTTGTATCATTCAGAGCATGTATTGATGGGTTCAGAAAAGGTTGACGACCATTTATTGGGTTGGATGACTGTCATCTCAAAAGCAAATACCTGTGTTCATTGCTAGGAGCAACTGCTAGGAGTCTGAAAATGGCGATTCTTGGAATTGGTTCTTAATGAATTTGAAAGAAGCATTTGGTGAAGAAATTTCTGCGTCGAAAGTGATTAGTGACCAAGAAAAAGGATTAAAGGAAGCAGTGCATGTAGTTTTTCCAGAAGTTGAACGTAGAGTATGCATCCGACATCTTTGGAAAAGCTTCAAGAAGTCATATCAAGGCGATTTCTGTGAGAAGATTCTGTGGAATTTGGCTAGAGCGTACCAAAAAAAAAAAAAAAAAAAAAAAAAAAAACAGCCTTCGACAATCACATGAAAGAGATAGTCCTTGTTTCTCAACCTTCAGCGGATTCACTAAAGAGCAATAAGGTCTATGTTTAGCATTGCATCAAAAGATCATCATCTCACAAACAACTTGAGCGAAAGTTTCAATGCTTGGATTGGGGAAGCAAGATATGTTCCTTGTATTGATCTTGTAGATAAAATCAGGATCAAGCTCATGGAGAAGATGGCAGAACGGAGAAAGACGGCTAACAGATAGAAAGGCGTCTTAGTACCTATAGCAGAAAGGTGAAAATCTTCTTGCTTAATTTACTCAGCAAATTTGTTCTGATCATAGTACTTAATAGCTGACAGTGTATTATGTCTTGTTTTAGATATGTCAAGTCATTAAGTAAGAAGGTTGGTGGCTGGATTGTGAGAAGACCTGATAAAATCCATGCCGAGGCTGAGTCAATCGTTGTCGGGGAAGAATTGAACCTGCAAGAGAAAACTTGTACATGCGGAAAATGGCAACTCACCGGCTTACCTTGTAGACATGCTACAGAAGTAATAGCTACGATGAGAAGGGTGGATTTGTCCAAATATGTTGATGAGCACTATTATATCTCTAGGTAATTTTTGTTCAAGTCCACTAAATTTAAATAGAATGACTGAACTGGTTCTTACTTATGTGTTCAAATCTCTGTTTTTATCTCTAGGTATAAGCTTGCATATGAAAAATCCATGTCCACTTTGTCGGGAAAGAGTGAATGGGAGAAGATTGAAATGGACTTCTTTGTCACACCACCGGATACAAGACGACCAAGAGGAAGGCCAAGAAAGAAAAGATTAAGAGAACCAATCAACAAAGTGGTTACGACATCCAGCTCAAACGTAATCGAAGGAAGTGACACGAGCATTTGAGGAAGTAACACAAGCAGAAGAGGAAGTTGTCAACAGTCGTGCTTCAAGAGGAAGAGGAGGGGCTAGAAACAATTATCCTACTTAATGAAACGACTAATCGTCTTCAAGAAGAAGGTGTAATGTGCTATTGAGTCATGTTGCTTGTACTTTTTGAACAACTTGACATGAGCAGTTGTATGTTTTTGTACAAGTATTGTTGATCCTTGTTTGAAACAACTGAAACTTGTTAGTTCTTGGTATGGAACAACCAGACCAGCTTGTAGTTTGGAGTTGTTTTGATCCTTATTTTGTCCAGGTATTGTTATGATGGATTCTTATTTTGTCCAGAAACAACCAGCTCGTGCTATTTTGATCCTTGCGTATTTAACAACTAGCTAGTGTTTTAACCACTGGTATGGAACAACCAGCTCGAGATGTGTTATTGTGTCAAAAGGCATTAGCTTGCAGGTTTTGACAGATTCGTTTGGTTGCCGAGGTTTTGACAGGACAGATATGAATAATGCACAACAACTGTTCGACAAAATGTCTAAGCCAGATGAGCTTGTCTTCGAGAATTACATGAAATCGACAACTTCAATTTCTTCAAATTATAAGAGCTGGAAGTTCTCATCATAAACCAAATACATAAAAATTATACATAAAATAGCTAAGAAGTTAAGAACTAAGACCAATGACTCATTATAAGAGTTTTTCTATGATCTTAATCATAATTATAAGGATGACAAAACTAAAAATTGTGGTTCTCAGAATAGAAAATATCAAGCCCTCGATACGATCCACAATCATCTTGATTTTGCATTTCGCAATCCTTGACTTCCTTCAAAGCTTTCTTAAAAAAAATCACGATCCAGCTGATATTCTTCCTTTATTTGCTTTGTTTTTCTTCTGGACTTCGACTAAATTGGTAGCAATCATCTCTAATTGAGCCCTCATTCGTGATTCTTTGCGGACGATTTCCAAATCTGTCGGCTCTTCCTCTTTGATAACCCACTCGAAAAATTTACATCCGGGATCTTGTTGACTATTGTATCCTGGACAAGAATAGAATAGCCAACCCTTGTTCGAGCCACGTAGACATCTCACGATTTTAGCTTCCAATTTGCACTTGCAAGGTTTGAATTGTGTATTTCCATAGTGACTTGAAGAAGAAGAAGAAGAAGAAGAAGAAGAAGAAGAAGATATGGGTAGTTCAAATTAGAGATGAATTTCGGTTTTGTAGAATGAGAGGGATTTGGGTTGGAGGCAATAGGGGAGTGGGTTTTGTGTTCTGGAAATCAGGGTTGACAGATACGAGGAAGAAGATGGTAAAAGGGTATAAAACTCCATGGAATTTTATTGTTAAATGAAACTTTTTTGCTTTAAAATTTTTTTTTTGGCTTCTTCCATTTCTATTTGACGGATTCAAGACATAAGTTGATAATATGACTAATATTGAAAGGTTTTGGGTAGTTGGAATGAAATTTTACAGTCTGGGATATGTTTAATGAAATTATTTAATAGCATAATAGTGTTTTTGATAAATAAAAAAACCATTAATCTATCATAACATCATTGATGAATGAAGGCTAGAATAAATTATTTGATGAAAATGACGAACCATAATGTTAAAAACTTGTTGATTAATAATTAAACTATATAACAATGAAAATATACGTATGCTGTAACTATTTTATATTATAAATTAAATATTTATATTATTAATTGATGAATATATATAATTACATTTTGATATATTTTATAACTAAGTATAAGATTATCATTTTTACAAAAAATTTAGCTTTTTCATTGATCCAAGTATAATTTTTTGTTGTTGTATTAAACCCGAGTTTCACTTGACACTTAAATTTATGTGTTGAATCTTTATAAGATTTGATAAAAAACTTTTTAGAGATGATGAAGTTTACGACATCACTTATAAGAGAAAATAATAAATATACGATAACGAATAATTACTAATTTTAATTTTTTATAAAAAAAATTATTAATTATAATATATTGAATATATTTTTAAACCATACAAATAAAAAAAATTATATATAATAAGGAGCACTGTTTTTTTTTTATCGAGGTATTGGACAATGGCCCAAAAAACATTCCCTTTAAAAATTAAAGACCCGACCCGGACCAGACCCGAAACGGGACCCGCCCAAATCTTTCATCGCTTCACCCATCGTCTTCTTCCTCCTTCCAGGTATATAAAACCTCTCTCTCCCCACCACTCTCTCCTTCTCTTTCTCTCTCTTCCCACTTTATATCACAAAAACGAACTCCTCGTGTTTCTCTCTCTTCTAGGGTTTTCAAGTTCTCGATATCTGCCCCAAAATCGCGGTCTCCTCCGCCGCCGATTCCCTCGCCGCCGGCGTGATTCTTCATCGTTTTCGTCCCCTAACTCGGTGGTTTAGGTATTGGAGTCGCTCGGGTGATCGAATTAGGTATTTTCTCGATTCGATTTGATTCCATAATTCACTGTGTTCTTTGTTCTGTGGTTTTCTTGTTTTCAGTGCATTGAATTGTGTTGATTCGGCGTCGGGATTTTGGGATTAGGGTTTCGAGTTTGGGTGGTTTTGGGGGTTGTGGGATTGGAAATTCTGTTGATTGGAGGAGTTGGGCGCTTTGCGGTTTGAGAGGTGTGTGATTTTATTGAGCTTGTGAGTTTGATGTTGAATGAGTATTGATTTGAGGTTTTGATTGATGGGTAGTAGGAGGAGCGGGGATAGTATGTCGAGTGACGGGGACGAGCTTCCTAGGAGAAGCTCTATTGCTTCTGAGGATGATGATGATGAGTATGATGATGCTGATTCCGGGGCGGGTTCGGATGATTTCGATTTGTTGGAGTTGGGGGAGAGTGGGTCGGAGTTCTGTCAAGTTGGAGATCAGGCTTGTTGCATCCCTTCTGAGCTCTATGATCTTCCTGATTTGCGGGAAGTTCTGTCATTGGAGGTGTGGAATGAGTGCTTGACTGAGGAGGAGCGGTTCGATCTCACCAAGTACCTGCCGGACATGGATGTTGATACTTTTATGCATGCATTGAAGGAGCTGTTTCAAGGGTATAACTTCCATTTTGGCAGTCCTGTGAATAGGCTGTTCAAGATGTTGAAGGGAGGGTTATGTGAGCCGAGAGTAGCCCTTTATCGACAGGGCCTTAATTTCTTTCAGAGGTGTCAGCACCATCACATGCTGCGAAATTATCAAGATAATATGGTGACTAACCTCTTGCAGATAAGGGATGCCTGGCAGGGTTACAAGGGTCATGGTATTCAAGAGAAACTTCGAGTTCTGAACTTGACGAGAAGCCAAAAGAACATAATGCATGAGAAGGCTAGAAACTTTGAGACTGATTCTTCAGAGAGGGAGGGTTTTGGTGATTATTTGGGCGGTAAAGGATCTAAGAGAAGAAGTACGATGCAGAAAGTTGGCCGTGATGCTGGGTATTGGGCCGGTCCTCCAAATCATCCCCTTCATCGAGAAAAGTTGATAGCTTTAGAATCCCTCACATTTGGCAAACGGAATAAGAAAGGGTTGCCGAAACTGAAAGTTTCAAAGTTGTCTTCACAGAAACGATCAAGAGCTGCTCTTGATTCTGGTCCTTATGATTCAAAGTCGTTCTTGAAGAAGCATCGGTCAGAAGATGACATGGAAGAGGCACTTGCTCTCCGGGGAGATCAATATGTAACACATAGCAATGCCATCGATAGAAATGACTCTATTAAGTCCATGAAGAAGCGCAAAACCTTCAGGACCAACGAATATCTTGGTGACGGCTATACGGGCATGCCAATGTCCTCAAAAGTTGATCACCGATTACATGATCAAAAGATGAACGTGAGCCAGCTCTCCGATTTTAAGTTTTTGAAAGCAAGACCATCAAATATGAGAAATTCGTATGACCCCAGTACAGAGGGCAACTATCTGACTCCTGCATATGAGAATCACTTCATATCATCAAAAGGCCGAACTTCGCAGGTGGCAACCAAAGGAAATAGACCTGAGTTTTCAGATGAATTATATCCGTATCAGGGCAAGGAAACACTGTGGCAGTTGCACTCCAGCCACCATGGAAGCCATAAATCAAATTCTGGAAAAGTGCTTTACGATATTAATCTGAAGTCTGTGAGAAATTCTCTGCAGCAAATGAATGGTAGTGCAGCTCAACGTGAGAAAAGATCTAAGCTGCAAGAAAAGATCCAAGGGGATAGATCACTGGATGGAATACACCGCAGCAGAAAATTCTTCAGGGATGAGGAAACTGAATCAGACTCATCCGATCAATTTCAAACTGAAGATGATGGTAACCACTTAGTGATGAGCGAACTGAAATCGCGTGATCGGCCTTTTGTTTCCAAAGCTGGTTATGATAAAAAAGGAAAGCCCGTTCAAAGAGATCAGCGGAAGAAACCAGTGACTGGGATGCCACCGAGTTCCAGTGTGGTGGATGCTTTTGTTGGACATTCACAGGTGATAGGCTCTGATCCGTCCCCGATTGGCTGCAGTTCTGTGACTAAGAAGCGGAAACAGAAGAAGGGTGATGTGGACAAGGACAGGCAAGACGAAGCTGATTTTTTGCAGTCTACTCAGCAGCAACTGGATGAACCCATTTCCTTGAAGAATCAGTCTAAGAAAAAACCTGAGGCAGACAGGGGCTTCCTGGATATAGAATTTCTTGAGCCAGAACCCAAGGATACAGTAATTGCAGCTCCTCAGCTGGAACCAAAACCACAGAAGACACCTTTCATTCCTATAACTCCTACAGTCCATACTAGCTTCTCATTCTCTGTTGTGCATCTTCTTTCTGCTGTCCGCATGGCATTGATTGCTCCAAATCCGGAAGATTCTTTGGATGCTGGGAAGCATCTTGGCAAAACTGACGATAGTGGAGTGAAAGCTGTGCAGAGCCTGAATGAAAACAAGGCAGAGGCAGGTGAAAATACTGGATTGCTGCCAGGGAATGTGCCTTCACTCCCTAGTGAGGACCTGAATGAAAAACAAGCGGGTGAAATTGTTGGATCGTTGCCAGGGAATGTGCCTTCACTTCCTATTCAGGGCCTGAATGAAAACCAGACGGGTGAAAACACTGGATCGCTGCCAGGGAATGTGCGTTCACTCACTCTTCAGGAACTTGTAGATCGTGTGAGATCAAATCCTCGAGATCCTTGTATTCTTGAGACACGAGAGCCTCTTCAGGAATTAGTTACAGGAGTTCTAAAGATCCTTTCGTCCAGAACTGCACCTTTGGGGGCAAAGAGTTGGAAGCCTCTTGTGCAGTTTGAGAAGCTGACAAAAAGCTGGTACTGGGTTGGTCCAGCTGCACATAGTTCACCAGATCATGAAATCTGTGAGGAGGTGGTATCGCCTGAAGCGTGGGGAGTACCTCATAAATTACTGGTAAAGTTAGTGGATGCGTTTGCCAACTGGCTCAAAAGTGGCCAGGAGACGTCACAGCAACTAGGGAGCCTTCCCGCTCCTCCTGTGGACATGATGCTAGCCAACCTCGATGAGAAGGAAAGATTTAAGGATCTGAGAGCCCAGAAGAGCCTAGCCACCATCAACCCCAGCTCGGAAGAAGTTAGGGCTTATTTCCGTAAGGAAGAGGAGCTCAGATACTTGGTTCCTGACAGAGCCTTCTCATACACTGCTGCTGATGGCAAAAAATCAATTGTCGCTCCACTGAGAAGAGGTGGCGGTAAGCCATCATCAAAAGCTAGGGACCATGTTATGTTGAAGAAGGATCGGCCTCCTCATGTGACGATCCTTTGTCTTGTCAGAGATGCAGCTGCCAGGTTGCCAGGGAGTATCGGCACTAGAGCGGATGTGTGTACTTTGATTAGGGACTCCCAGTACATTGTGGAGGATATCTCTGATGCTAAGGTAAATCATGTCGTCAGTGGGGCCCTTGATCGTTTGCACTACGAACGGGATCCTAGTGTACAGTTTGATGGAGGGAGGAAGTTGTGGGTCTATTTGCATAGAGACAGAGTGGAAGAGGATTTTGAGGATGATGGTACTTCATCTACAAAGAAATGGAAGAAGCCAAAGAAGGATGCTACCGTACACGATGAAGGGACCTCAACAATGGCAGATCATGGGATTGTGGAACAAACTGGTTTTGATTTGACTGCGGATCTTAACCTTGAGCCTCCAAGTGCCATTGATGACAACCCAGTGGATGTTATGCACTTTGATACAATACAACGCATGGGAAATGCTGCAAATAGCCTGGTGTTACCTATGCAAGGTGCTGTAGACCAAGCTCATCCAATGGTGTGGGAGATACTTGGTTTCAATCCTATGCAAGACAATAAGCTGTTCTGTCAAGAAAATACAACAACTCAAGAATTTGATGGTGACTCTTTTGGTCTGAGGCAAGTTTGAGTTCGAGATTCGAGCTCATGCCTGAGATTTTCAGGTACTTCATGGTGTTTTCCCATATTGTTTCCCTATTGAAATGAGCATGTAAACAAGCGAGAGGTTTCTCTATGATCTGCAACAACCATGGAATATGCTTCATATTTTTGACCGAGTTCTTTTTTTCTCTCTTTTTCTGCCAATGCCCACCAACAGTTACAGTCATGGTCTTTTCTTAACTCTGCTTGTAGAACACAAACGTACAGTTTATTACAGTACTTTTTTGGGATATTATACTTTCTTTTCTATATGCACGTTAAAAAAATTTCTTTGTAGTCACTGTTGATTGAGGAAAGAACTTGAAAACCAGAAATCAATGGCATAAGTTGTGTGATTATCCACTCCTTACGTGAATCTTGGGTTTCAAATTTCCATGAAAAGCTTGATCAAAGCTTGATCATAGACCACATCTCTCTTCTTTGTTGCTGCAGGCTTTGCATGGATCTTATGTTCTTACAAAACTGTTGATTGTCCTGGCTGTGATGCACCTTTCCCTAAAAGAAGGTAACACAACCATGCGCACATTAGTCTGATGGGCAAGCTGAATATAGTATATGGCATTCGTTAAAAAGATCATGCGGGAAACAGCGAAAGCTTATCTTTTGCTGGGAGAATCTTGATGCTTATGAATTTGTAGCTACACAGATAGTTGTAGCTTTTGCAGCACCCGTAAATAATGGTTCTGTTACGTTTTCTTACAAAATGATATACTCTTGATTCTGTCCATTTTTAATTATATATATTTTTTCTCCTTTCTGAACGTATCCTGGGGGTTATGATGATTGACGTTAGGGTCCTGTTGGATCAAGTAGAAAGTCTAACTTCTTGAAAGACCTTGTATTATACCTAATGAACCAGGAGCATCCAGCAAGAAGACTTTGCTCAATGGATCATGGGTTTATTGAAACCTCTGCATTCTGCTTCTGAAACATGTCAGTATTCATGGTTTCAGTCATCTCGCTAAGATGGTGCTTTCATTCTTATGCCCAACTTTCCTTCGAACACTGGCACATCACTGCATCGCCACATTCTCTAGGTAATTGCATTTCAACAGTTAAAAAGTGAGGCAGTCGACTACCTCAGATTGCATCACTTCCTTCATCAAAGACACTAGATCTGCGAACCACTTTTAAACTTAATAGTTATGCTTGTGTGGTCTATTGGTTGCATCACAGGGGGAGTTTTTTCCTGGGGATTGACTTCGCTTCAGTCTCCCCTGAGGTCGACCTCAAACCAGGTCATTTCACAATCCCCTAACCTCTTCTGGGCAATTTCGGATCTTTAGATGTTGTAAAGCATTGATATTTTCTGAGAGTGAAGAGGAGGAACGAAAAGGAGAAGGTTGCCTCTTAGTGGTCTTCCTCAAAGGAAGACATGCTTGCTACTATGTCTCCTGTTTCGTTGAAAGAAAAAAAAAAAAAAAAACAGGATGTCTATTGTACTGATAAAACAGAGGCCGAGACAGGGGTGGAAATAGAATATTAAGAATAACTTATGGATCTCTATTTTTATCCCTAAAAAAGGGGAACAGAATTATTTACCGCCAAAAAAGATTACGTTGGCTGGCAGTTAATATGGCGCCAGTGCACGAAGCCAAACGGATCTGAGATCAAGTTGAACATTAGTTACATATTATATGAGTCTTAAATATGCTTTTCCTGTCAAAAGTCCTTCATTTACCTGTATTTTTATGTATTTTACAATATCATCCCTGAATTATGGGGATTTTCGTTTAGAGGTACCTTCATCAGATCTTTGTTTATTGTTTCTACTTTCCAGTTTTCCTAATCAAACACATAAGTTATAGTAAGAGAATAAAAAGCAAAGAGATCTCTGTGTGCGCTGTTACCCATTGGTGGGAAGAAAAGAGGGAGGAGGAGGAAGAAGAAACCCCTTGGCTTCTTTTTTTGTATATATTTAGACAATCAAAACCCACCTTCCAAAGAAACAAAAATATACTAACTGCAGCTCATTTTGCCACCATTGATTCATCTCATTCCTCTGTGCCCATTTGAACTTCATCTTCCTCGACATCCCATGTCGTGTTTTTGTTGAATTTTCCATTGAAATTTGGTTAAAGCCCTTGGGTTCTGTCGCCTCCATTGGAGGCAACCCATAAAATAGAGAGGGGAGATCCAGGGAGAAACATTCAAAGAGGGATTTGGGGTTTTGAGGGTTCAAATGAGCAGGACAGAGGATCCTGGAAAATGTATCCTTGATAGCGCTGAGATTGATCGATTGACCGATGTCCCCATCAACGATGGCGCTTCTGTGGTCGAAAAGAACCACCAGGTCGATTCCATTGCCTTCGAACCGGGTACCAGCACCAGTTCCAGCTTTTCTAGGAGGAGAAATGTGGCCGTTCAGCCTGTCCCTGTCCCCAAGATAGGCCGGATGCAGTCTTCCGCGGTCAGGGGATTGAATGGCCTCAGGTTCATGGATGGTGCTACTTGTAGGGAAGGCGACGGCTGGAAGCCCATTGAAAAACGCTTCAACCAGAACGCGGTTGATGGCAGGCTTCTCAAGGACAAATTCGGAGCCGTCATCGGTAAAGTCCTGATTTTAGTTTCTTTGCTATTCTGTAATATTTTCAGGTTGTTATTTGATCTCAATATGAGTTTGCTAGTTTTTTGCTTGTTCATCAGGAATGGGGGACTCCAAGGAATTTGCTGGTGAGTTATTTGATACTTTAGCTAGGAGAAGGAACATCAATGCTTCAAATGGGATAACGGTTGATGAAATGAGGATGTTTTGGGAAGACATGACCAGCCAAGATATTGATGCCCGCCTTCAGATTTTCTTTGACATGTGGGCATTTCTCTCCTCGTTGTTTGCTTGTCCATGTTTTACTTTTTCTAATGGTGTTTTAGGTCAATTTGGGGAATGATTCTTCTTTCAGGTGCGACAAGAATGGAGATGGCAAGCTTTCAGAGGATGAAGTTCGGGAGGTAAAAACCAGAACATTCTTTAAGGTGTAGTGCTCTTCTTATGCTATAAATTAGATTGTCTGAAGTGATCCCGATTTGTTCTGTTTCTCTATAGGTTTTGGTCTTGAGTGCCTCGGCTAACAAGTTGAATAAGCTCAAGCAACAAGCATCTGCTTATGCAGCTCTGATCATGGAAGAGCTAGACCCAGACCACCATGGATACATTGATGTAACATTTTCACAATCGGCTACTTCTTCCATTGATGCATTGTTGATTGTGATGCATATGTTCATCATTGTGTTATTATTAATTCTTTCATCATGAACAGATATGGCAACTTGAAACCTTACTAAGAGGTATGGTTGGGACGTCTGAGGGAAGCACAAAGCTGAAGCGGACTCATTCTCTAACAAAAACAATGATCCCCATGAGTTACAGGCATCCGGTCATGAAAATCATGTCCACGACAGCAGAGTTCATCCATGAGAACTGGAAGAGGATCTGGATGGTCGTGCTTTGGTTGGTTGTCAACGTGGTACTCTTTACCTATAAGTTTGTTCAGTATAGACACAAGGCGGCGTTCCAAGTCATGGGTTATTGTGTCTGTGTTGCCAAGGGTGCCGCTGAGACTCTGAAGTTCAACATGGCTCTCATTCTTCTCCCTGTGTGTAGGAGGACTCTCACAAAGCTCAGATCAACATGGCTCGGCAGGCTGGTTCCATTTGATGATAACATCAACTTTCACAAGACGATTGCCGCTGGCATTGTCCTGGGGACATTTCTCCATGTCATAATGCATCTATCCTGTGACTTCTTTAGACTCATCTATTGCCCCAGGGAAAAGTTCGCGAGGTATCTGGGGGTAAACTTTAATTACAGGCAGCCAACATATGGGAGCTTGGTCAACAGCATTCCAGGAGTCACTGGTATCGTCATGGTCATACTGATGGTGTTTGTCTTCACACTAGCGACTCATTCCTTTCGGAGAAATGTCATAAAACTGCCTTGGCCGATTCATCATCTGGCCGGATTCAATGCCTTTTGGTACGCCCATCATTTGCTAGTGGTGGTTTATGTTCTCTTGATCATCCATGGCTACTTCCTGTTCCTCACCCTGGAATGGCAGAAGAAGACGGTATGTTTGGATTTTTCGAACCAGATGAAATTACACTACTGCTTCGTATTATTTTACTACTGTATATCTCGAATAATGGTCTAATGGTTTTATGTTTTCTTTTCATTATTAGACTTGGATGTATGTCGCGTTCCCCATTTTGCTCTATGCTAGTGAAAGAACGCTGACATCTATCCATGATCACAACCTTCATGTTGGTATCATCAAGGCCATTATCTACCCAGGAAATGTTCTTGCTCTCTACATGACCAAGCCACCGGGATTCAGATACAAGAGTGGAATGTACTTGTTCGTGAAGTGTCCTGATATATCCAGTTTTGAATGGTAAATAGACTACGCCCATTCGGTTTCATTGCTGAATCGTGCATTTATACGACTTCTGCTGGTTCTGTATAATAGCTACTTATATTTTACAGGCATCCCTTTTCCATCACTTCAGCTCCTGATGATGACTACGTGAGTGTCCATATTCGAACTTTAGGAGACTGGACTGGGGCCCTTCGGGAAGAATTTGCAAAGGTTTCATCTATTTACCTATCATCTAAACGACTGAAACATGAATGATAATTTCTTCTGCACGCTGCATGAAGTTCTCAGTGTTCTCTTTTCTCAGGCTTGTGCGCCTTCTATTGCGATTCCTGAAAAAGGAAGACTCATGAGACTGGAGACTCGAGCGATGACAGATTACGAGGATCAACCGCTGCCTGCGATGTAAGCTCGACGTTTCGTAAAGTCATATAAGTGTAAACCTTAATGAAATTGCTTCATGTGAGAGCTTTGTAATGACAGCTTTCCACGAATAATCATCAAGGGCCCATATGGAGCTCCAGCACAAAACTACAAGAAGTATGATATTCTCTTGCTCATCGGACTCGGAATCGGAGCCACTCCATTCATCAGCATCATAAAGGATCTGCTTCATCACATGAAACAGAACGGTGACAAGGTGAGTGAAAAATTGACAAGAACCCGGTGCAAGTAAATTGGAGGAAGTGATTAAAACTGAACAGAGATGAATTCTTGCAGGGTCAAATAGACAAGAAAGGTCCCCAAAGGGCATATTTCTATTGGGTCACAAGGGAACAATCCTCGTTTGATTGGTTCAAAGGTGTCATGGATGATATCGCGGACTATGACACAGACGTGAGTGTTAAGCCGAGAACCATTTATTCAGCATCCAAAATTCATTTGCTCTATCATGTATTGAAGAGTAAATTCACGATCTACTCTTTTGTGTGAAAACTGGTGTTGGAGTTCTTTGTTTTCCTTGTTTGTTTGAGGCAAAGATTTAATCGTGAGCATTGCTATTGATGTGTTACAGCATGTGATAGAAATGCACAATTATTTGACTAGCGTCTATGAAGAAGGTGATGCCCGGTCTGCTCTGATTGCCATGGTGCAGTCTTTGCAGCATGCCAAGAACGGAGTCGACGTTGTTTCAGAAAGCAGGGTATGCAAGTTGTAATATGCCTGTGGGATTTTCTTCTTCTGGTTCAATATGTTATTTTCGAATGTTTTATGCCTAATGCTGGCTAAACCTGCAGATACGGACACATTTTGCGAGGCCTAATTGGAAAAAGGTGTTCGGTCATCTGGCCAGCGCCCATCCACAATCCCGAATTGGTACCATCATTTTTCCATTGTTCAGTTTAACACTTCCAACACTTTAATGGTGTATCGTTCTCATATCGTGGTGTTTGATGCAGGTGTCTTCTACTGTGGAAGCGCGACGCTGACGAAACCACTAAATGAGCTTTGTCAAGATTTTAGTCTTAACACGTCCACTCGATTTCAGTTTCACAAGGAAAATTTCTAGTGTAGAAGCGCTGCTGCTGCAATGTTTTTCTCTTCGTTGTAGATTTTTTGTCGTTTTCTGGTTAATGCATCTTCTAGTTTCGGATGACCCATGGCACTCTCATCATATTCATAAATATGCATAGACTAACCAAAAAAACAAAGCATAGGTTAACCATAAATATTCATCGGAGAACTTGACGGTAAACTTTTCAGTCACTTGTTAGTTATTATAACGAAGCAATCATTCTTTAGACATAGGATGATAGACAATTAGTAGCCATCGGAAATAACAGTCCTGTCTACCCGATTTCACAATTGCTCGCCATCTCGACTGTGTATCCCGTTGCAGGCCTGGGATTGGACCAATGTGACGATTACGATTACTCCTATGATCAAACATAGTTCGAACCAATCGTTCTATTTTAGTTGTTGTCTTCAGTTCTGTTTTCCTGCCATCTTGTTACGAAACAAGACGTGGTTGCGATGATTTCTATGAGACTGATGATATACTTTCGGCAGCACCAGATACTATTATGGGAGCAATAGATACTATTTGCAGAAACAGATAGTATTAGCATATTTGGTTCAGTCGACACCAAAGAAACGAGCAAACATGAGGGGGCCAGCTTTCGATTTTAACATATGGTACGAGTAGTACACTGCAATGTCGACTGCCCAAAACTTTTGCAAATTTTTTGCTTTGTCAGCTTTTAACATGAGAAGAGCAGAGCCGAAACATAAGGAAAGAAGGGTGAAGTGTACAAGTAAAGTGTAAAAACACCAAGTCCAGGAAGCAAAACAACAGATGCAAATAGCAGTAACTTCTTCTGAAATGCTTTTATATCAGAAGTGCTATGGAAGCGAGGAATACAATGGATTCTCTGATTCCAATTATGAGTAAATATAATAGAAGACCCTCGATAACATTCGGCATTTTTGTATAAGACTAACATGAAGAAAACTGATTAGCTGCGTTGACTACGGAATGTACCTCAGGCAGTGGTAAAAGAACTTCTGTTAAGCTAGTGGTTAAAAAATCCGAGTATATAGTCAATGTAGAACAGCTCGTTCATCTGATTAACAGCCAACAAGGGATCCCATCAGTTTACACGTTCTAGCGACATGATATATTCTCATACAAAGCTTTATTACTGCCACAAGCAATTGCAGGTCTCACTTAATGAGTGCATCCAATTAGAGTTGTACTCGGGGTTGGGTAGTTCGAGACCGAGTTCGTGAAACCCGACTCAACCCTCGTAACCGAACTGAACTCGGCTCAAATATTGGGTTCGTGAAACCAGGGTGACCAATTCGAAAAGTTCGTTAACACACAAGTTCGACACCGACTCGAGTTCGACTAGAACAGATTCGAAGATTTCAAATATCTAAATAATTTATTTAATTTTTTATTAAATATGATATATATTTTGCTTTTGTTTTCAACCATTATATATATGTTTAATTGTATTGTATTTTTTTGTTTGAATTATTTATTAAGAAAAAGTTTGTCCAATACGCAAAATAAAGTCAAAATTGATTAATTAACATAGTGAAACCTTGATTATCAAAAACCCGAGTTCGAGTTATCCGATCGACTCGACGAGGGGTTCGTGTGTCCGTGAGTATCGATGCAGGTTGAACTCGACGCCCATTTTCCAGACAAACCAGACTCCAGATGAACAACAAGTGTTTGAGTTTGAGTTCCTCGATACTCGGACCCGTGAACAACCCTATATATCCACAAGTTATATCTTTCCCCGGGCGAAGCTAAGTCACATATCAAATGCATTATAAATAAGCTTTGGACTCTCGTCAAGCTGTACAAAATCAATGAAGAAGAATAAAACCACACAAAACACAAAAACAATGACGAACAAATCATCTAAGGTACTTACCATTTGAGATTTTCATCACATAATGAGAAGTTAGAATTCATATATCACATGGGATTCATTGATTCACAAACAGTAAAAGCGTAAGCGCCATTCAAAGACAGTGAGTATTGTGAACTCTTATGACTGCAATAATATGTCCACAATATTACCTGTATTTGAACAGACAGCCTATGAATCTCAAGTTTGTTGACATCATCTTTCACTAAATCTAATTTAGCTCTTGATCACGTCTTAGACATTAATGTTGGCTCCGAAGGGAACCATCTGCGCATAATCTTCAACCGGAGCCGGGGCATGAAGCCGGTGAGCAAGTGACTGCGAAAGTCTGCTGCTCGTCTCGTCGCTGTTCGCCTTCAGGCTGTTGCCCGTGATGGGGAACAGTTCAAGGGTTTTCAGCGGAGGCCTTGATGTGATGCATGAACTGCTCCAAATCTCTGATTCGAGACCGACGTTAGATGTCATCATCCAACCCTCTTCACCATTGACTCTGCCGATAAGATTTTCTCGTCCCTTCTCGGGCTGTCTACAGCATGATGGGGTGGCGTAGCCTTGAACGGGCGGCTGTGCGTGTTGCATCCTAACGTCCGACTTCATGAATGAGAAAAAAGAACCTAAAGTTAGTTTAAGCACACAAAAAATCAAATCAGAAAATGTCAGGCACAAAAATAAAGAACCCAAAATGTCAGGGAATATAATGTATGGATAGATTTAAAACAAGCTCACAGGTAGAGGCACACATTTGTCTGAAGACTCAAGTTCACAAGTCAATTCCGAAGAAGAACAAGTTCACACATTTGTTCGGGATAAAGATAGCTCAAGCTTCAAGCACAAACTTATCATACAATACAACATACCCACATTTCTCTTGTATCTTAATGTCCCGGTTTGAAACGTGACGTATATACTGAGTTTCTATTGAATAGGATGTTGCATAAACAAACTACTACTAATTACTGCTAAACTGCTGATTTACTAACTGGGCAAATAAAAAATAAAAGTACCTGCGCAAGCTGAAAAGTAGATGAGTCCTGATATGAGACATGATTGTGAAGCGTCCCAAAAGCAATGTTAGGATAAGTGTTGGGAGCTGCAGACTCCATAAAGTGGTCAAAGAGTTGGATGCAACTAATCGCCTGCTGCTGCCACCGATTATCTTCACCACGAAACTCCATCTGATGATGATGGTAAAACTGCTGCTGCATCTGCCTGCTGAACTTTCTTCTTATCTTCTGCCTATCCCTTGCCTTGTGGTTCTGGAACCAGTAAAATACATTTTTGCCCTCGATCTTGCCGTAGTGAGAAAGGTGTGCAGTTATCTGCTGTATCTGTACTGTGTTCGGCGTCCTCACCCCGCCCCTGAACATCTCCTCCAGGATCATCAGCTGCTCCGTCGTCGGACACCACCTGCCGCCGCTTGTTGCTACCGGACACATGATTCTTCTTTCTTCACTGATCAAGAGAGACAAGATAGAAAACAAATAAGAGGATGAGAAGAATGGAAAGCTGATGCCAAAAATGAAAAGCTGGTAGGGTATAAATAGAAAGGGAATGGAGAAGCAACAAAAAAGGAGATAACAGGTGAAACATGAAGGTATGAAATAATGGAACAGTGCATGCATGCAGATGTACTGGTCACGACCCTGTATGGGTCAATATTGTCACGCTGATCCATGTTTCACTAAATACAAGCATGCATTCAACTTCTTCGATTTTGCAACATAAGGTGTACGTAGTTGGTCACTGAGATGGAGACAGAGAGGGACAGAGACCTGGAAAAACATGGGCTGAAAAGAGAAAAGAGGGGAGGGGGTACTCTGGTTGAATAAACTGATTACCATGACATATCACAAGCATTGGCTTGATGAAGATAAGATACCGATTTATGAAAAAGAGTGTAAAACTAATACCACAAGTCAAGCCACGATCAAAAAACATGTAGCGTATGGGTTGATGTTGGTATAAACAAAACACATAGGAGTAAAAATCTATTCACTATTTAATGTTTAATGACACAAGGAAAAAAAAAGAAGAATTGACAATAGTAACACTCTCTCCATCACAAAAAAATCGTAAAAACCAATCAAAACATGTAGCGTATGGGTTGATGTTGGTATAAACAAAACACATAGGAGTAAAAATCTATTCACTATT
>LIEC01011345.1:41771-101122 GCA_001925005.1 Drosera capensis
GTTGGTATAAACAAAACACATAGGAGTAAAAATCTATTCACTATTTAATGTTTAATGACACAAGGAAAAAAAAAGAAGAATTGACAATAGTAACACTCTCTCCATCACAAAAAAATCGTAAAAACCAATCAAAACATGTAGCGTATGGGTTGATGTTGGTATAAACAAAACACATAGGAGTAAAAATCTATTCACTATTTAATGTTTAATGACACAAGGAAAAGAAAAGAAGAATTGAAAATAGTAACACTCTCTCCATCACAAAAAAATCGTAAAAACCAATCATGAAAAAGTTTGCAAACATTTTGAATCAGATAGCAAGATGATCAAGCAATAATTGTAACCTTGAGACTGAAAGATCATATGATTTTGAGGAGGAACAAGTTGTCTGAGAGAAGGCAGTATGAAATGCATGCATGACACACCTGCGAGATTCCGCAAATCGGGCCATTCGACTGAAATCTCGCTTCATTATTCCGTACTATTTGTTTTTCTCCCTCTAGAATGGACCACCCTACCATTGTGTCCCCTGTCAAGAGGGAAATACTAGCATGAGTTCAAATTCAAAGGCATACTATTATCAGAGCCAGGAATATTGCATCCGCCCCCCTCCGGCCATTTTTCAGGATATTCCACAGACCCAGACATCAGACTTCTAAGAAATGACCTTAGCATCTCGATCAAACGGACGACAAGTAAACGTGGTAATAAGGTCATTTACCACATTTGACACGGAATTAAAGGAAAATTAATCGACAACAGATCCCTGTTTGATAATCATTATGTTGGAGTTTTATCACTCTTTCCCACCAAGCCGAAACAGAAAAGGAATAAGAAAATACAGGACCTTGGATTTTGGGTGGGTCCCTTCGTTCTCCGCAACAGCAAGCAAGAGACTAATGCGACTCGAACCACTCCAACTGTTTGTGTCCATAACTCAACATCTTCACAGACATAAATCATAGGACTGTTGATATATATATATCAGGATTTCACTTTGTTCCACGATTGATGTTAAATTTAAGGAGTTCCCTTTAATAGAACAACAAGAATTTAAGATAACACCAGAGATGATAGAGAAAGTGACAGAAAATGGGCCCGCACGAAATAGTAACACAACACCTTGCCTCCTTACCATGTCAATAGAACAGGAGCTAGGTGGCTCCCCTGCTCTCCACACTACCCCATCACCAGAAAGGTTCCATGAACAGCCATGGCCCTTCAGTTTCTAATAGTAATTAAGAAAACGACCTATGAGAACTCAAATGCCGAACAGCAACCAGAGAACAGTATAACCTTATAACAAGGGAGAAGACTCTGATAACGCATAGTGCCTCTAAGTTGCTTTGGTAGCCCAAGTCAACTTCCCGTTACATCTCGAGAGTCAAGATAGTCCACTAATCGTTTGTTCTTAGTTTCAGACTTTGCTACGAACCAAGAACCGACTCACCTCACAACCTTACTTGCACTAGGATAAGCATTGCTAGTCCTGTTAAGTTTATACATCCCAAGCCGCAAAGCAACTTCAGTTGGTAAATTAAGGAGACGACTAACTCTCAATCACTTGCTTCAAAACATGTTGCAGACAGGAAGTAATAGATATAGTGCGATTAGAAGAGAGATGGCATAAACAGGTTGCTGACCGTTAAATGGGCAGTCAGCTTTCAGCAGAAATGTTGGTTTCTCAGCGAACAATACTTTACGGTCACCAGCATAAGCCCTGCAAATGAATTCAAATGGCATCTTATATTTCTATCTCAAAACCTCCCGGAGGAGATACACCAGGCAAACAAAATATCAACAGAAACAATAACCGAAAAAGATTCAAGAAGACAACACAATGAACACATGACAAAACAAATTAGAGGGCTCAATCTAAAGATTGCTAGCAACTGCGAAGAGAACATGGTAAAAGTAAGAGCAACAGAACACGAAAGCACCAAAAGGCGACATTACAATTTTTTTCCCTGCTGACCACTTGACATTGGGAAATTAAGAATGAGCAAATGCAAAGTAAATCTCTCAATGAAGTAGCAAAGTATGATATCATTTCCACTAACGAGCAGAAAGCCAGAAACAATACATAAGCATTTGCATTGCATAATCTCCAAATTAGACCAATCGAATTTTTCAATAAGCAGCGGCTAAACACAATGTGCAAGAAGAATCACAGCCAACATATATGCGGTCCCATAGGAAGATTTCTTACAAGAAGTACAAAACTTGCCAATTTAGCAACATATATCAGAAGAAGCCGAGCAGACATAACGATAAAGAAGTTAATACATCAAATTACCTACAACTAAACATTCTTTTCGCTCCTTCTCTTCTTTTTACCAGACCCCTTCTCGTTCCCTGAATCATCAAAACCAGCATCGTGAATCTTTTTACTCTTCCTTTTCCGGCTCTCTCGATTCTCGATTTTCTCAACAACGCCTCGGTGGTTTTGAGCTCTCGACTTCGATTCAAGATTCAACACAACTCCAACATTCACCATTGCATCAATCCTGCTCTTATCATTCTTGTTCAGTCGACCATCTCCATCACTTTCATTCATTTCATCGATCGTTTCACCCATGTTTCTTCTCCTCTTGCTATCGGCAAAGAGTCCACTTGATCGGCTCCGCTTGGTGCCTTTGAGGCACTTGTGGAGGAGAACGAGATCGTCGAAGGAAACGGCGGCGAGCTTCAGATAAGCACGCATGGCGAGGGAAGCTCCATTGTCGACGGAGGCGAAGTCCGACAGGATTTTAGCCGCCGTCGACAGAGAAATCTGCCGTGATGAATCTAATCACCCCGACACTGTCTTTCATCGTGATTAGGGTTTCTCTTGTTTTATGAGAAAAGATGATGAACAAATGGATCTGCTTTGTGTGAATAAATAAAGCTTCGTGGGAGAAACAAGTTGGCCACTGTGCTACATATTCCTATTTAATTTTAATGATCGTTTTAAATATATATAATGTTAACATTTTTTAATATAAAAAAATAATAAATCAATCATATCTATTATATATCTTATCTAATTCACAGGATAATTTTAATTTTTTTTCTAACATCTCATTGTCAAATTTGTTTATTGTTCACTGATTAGTATCTTATCTACCCACAAGATAAAAAAATCTACTCCTGTACCAAATGTTTAGGATCGAAGATGTACCACAGTACTTGGATATCGTCCAACGAAGCAAGAGCATTCTTGTAATAGCTATTCTTCCCGCTTACAATATCAAACATGGTGCTTTGACAAAGGCTCCGACAAGAATAGAACTCACGTAGACTGAATTGGACAGGGGCTCAGCAAAATTCTTATCATGCTCAAGTTGGGTGATCATATACTGTAATCTGCATCTCGGACTGATCACGTTCAGTACCATACTGCATGATGAAAACTCTCCGCCACCAAATCTCAAAGGCCCTTCGGACATTTGGGCAGTCATCTCCCTTCTCGAGAAACCGATCAAACCAGTTGAGCAATATCTTCTGCTGTTGCGGCATTGACAGCGTCAGGATTGTCTGGCTCAGCCCATCCTCCAACAGACTCTTGTCAATGTATCTGCTCGCTCTCCTCATCCACCTGAAGTCGTCTTACAAGGGTTCCAACCACATTGAAAGAAGCTTATGCCTGGTGCTCCTTGGAACCAATATTCCTCATCCTATCGCGTTGAACAGCTGAGCTGTGACGCCGCTGATTTCATGCCTGTACATGGTCGGAATCTTTGAGTGGAGGACAGCGAGTTCTTTTTGATCTGCCCATAGCTTTACAAACTCATCTCCCATCTTCCTTTTGATTAGAATGTCCACGATCCATTGCAGATTGTCGGCCTCTCTAGCAATTTGTCCCATGATCGCCCCACGATCCTGCACAGTTTCATCAATGCAGGTGGCTTCCGACAGGCAAAGGATGAGGGAGCTGAGACATTTATTGCAAAGATGGTAAAGGGTATCTCGAGGAACATTCAACTTCACGCTGTAACCTCTATTTTCTGAAGTATCTTCTGTGAGCAGCCTAACAATGAGGCCTTTCATCTCCTTTCGGGATTTTTCATCCTTGGCCCACAGGACACTAGTAAGCAGTTTCATGAAGACATCGGTGAAGCTCATGGATGTGAATGGTTCAGGCAATACTCGTCCGAGCACCCCATGAGTCATCGGGCCGCGAAGCTGAAGATGTGATAGGCAAGATATGACTCTCTCCTCCTCATCATCAGACCATGGAACAGACTCTTAAATACTCTAGGCATGCTGGTATCCCTGCGTCAAACATCAAAGCTGCAGATACCTGAAGCAGAAAGCAATTCGAAAAAAAGATCAATGATGCATCTATGAGCTTCAGAGTTAACAGACCGTAACATTTTAGGAAGAATGCTGTAAACAGAAACTTGAGCGATCATGAACATGAAAAACTGCAGCAAGAGAGAAGATCATCATCGATAGAGCAACATGTTACGAGCTCTGCTTACATACTCTTCCCTCCATTCGTACCGATTAATAGCTATATCCTTCCAACTTATGAAGCATAACCTATTCCCCCCTCACTATCTCATCTTCAGTTATGCTCGATCCCATTGAACTTCTCCTAGTTTGCACTATCAGATGCCTAAACCATCTTAATCTCCGTTCGCATCGGTCCCCAACGTTTAACAGATCAATGTGCTTTTAGAAAACAATTGAACCCAAAGTCCTAAAGAACATTGACCTCTTCTCCTATATCAAAGCATAATCAATAACCTCAACCATGACACATCAACATCATCGTCATCAAAAGCATAATCAACTAAACACAACAAAAATGAAGCAAACATGAACGAATGGACAACTTCAGAACCCCGAAACAGGAAACATACCAAATAAAGAACAATTCAAACACATTCTTCAATTCAATGCCTCAACAAAGCTGAATAACAAACGAGGAATAGTGCAATACCTGTATCAAACTCAAAACCTTGAGAACATTTTCACCCATCAAGCTCCTCCTCAGATCATCAGAATACATTAGGATCACAACCTCCACATAACCCTCAACATCATCACAATCACAAATCTCCACCGACTGCGCCACGGCGCCGTCTCTCGCCAGCTTCTCGGCAAAGAATCTACTGTTTTAAATCAGAACCCGGCTATTAACATCAATGCTGAACTTGAACCCATCACGGGCACTCACCGTCAACATCACATCTCCATCCCTAAACCCTAACCCTCCCCAGAGTTTTCATTCAAGGAATCCCGATAACAAATTTGTTATAAAAGGAAAGATTTCTCATATGATTAGTAGTTAATGTTGGTGTAATAATGGAAGTAGAAGTAAACGGATCGAGTTGCTGTCACATCAATTCAATGATTGAGGAATCTTTGAGCAATTCAATGATTGAGGACATCAGGTGGTTGGGGAGGTTGGATCAGATCTTCCTGGCTTTTGTGTGGTCATCTGATGCTTCACTTGATCGCTGTAAAAAAAAGGAAGGATCGGTTTTTTTAAAAGCACGCAAGTAACTGTTTCATGGATATAGTCCACCCATGCGTTGCTGCCAGTTCTCCCAATGTCTACGCCTCTCTATCACGTTGATCCGGAAACTCTACCAGCGCTACCTGCTGCCAGCAATTGCCGCCGATCGCGACCGTGCTATATAGTTCACTCAAATAATGCTCCTCTTTATCATCACTCAACCTCCAGCGGTGCATAAACAATAACTTTGTACTCCAAACTCCGCCTGTTCTTGGAGACCAGATTGAGTTTCTCGGTGTTCATTGCATCTAATATCCAAACGAATCAAGTACTCAACCATATCAGGTACAATATGTAAAATGCAACCACAGCATCCAAAATTCTACTCTAGCAAGGATGAAATCATATACAAGTACCGAACAAAAACTTTTCTAAACATATACATACTTAAATAACAGTCCTGGGAAAGCAAAACAAGTAGAAGCCCAAATTGAATGATAGGATTGTGAAAATGGATGTTTAATAGACCATTTGGATAACTTCTATGAGTATTGACCATCGTTTCCTATCAAAAAGATGTCAAAAAAGATAAAGCACATACAGCCTTTAAAATTAGAACTCCGGTTTCAGGTTCCCTCGGCTGGTATTACTATGCACGCTCGTGTTTTCTGCAAGCTTAGTCCACAAACCCGACAGCTTCTCGGCACAGTTTGCCTGTCAAAGCAACAGATCTGGAAGCTAAAGCATTTGCATCCTCACATTTTGCACAAGGCAGCACAATCTAATCACAAAAGAACAGTATGGTATCCACCCATTTTACATCACAACTCGAAAATCAAGGGTGCATGGACAAAGACAACATGTGATTCCTAAAACGTAACCCAACTAGTTCAAATGGACTGACATCACCTAAACCCGACATTGTCACTACATAGACCGAAATTGGTTGGTAAATAACATGGTATTGAACATCTTAAAGCACAGTTAAAGACCTCATCCAAAGTGCTAGCAGTTTCGGCTTAAAAATTGGTAGAATGTACATTTTACAACCAATAACATATCCCAGATAAAGAAAGCAATGAACTACCAAAGTCGGAAGCTAGTCAGTAATGGAATGTACCTGATCGTTTACAAATCCTTTCAACATATTCAGGAGATCTGTGCGCTGTTCTCGATCAAGTCTAACCATCTCGCTTCTATTATTTTCCTGAAGGCATACACCACAAGCACAGTCAATGCCAATCATCATCATGTTTGAGAAAGACCTTCACCATGTTATTTACAGGCAAATGAACCACAAAATTAATCATCATATGAACTCAGTAACTCAATGAGATGACAATGAAGTGAAAGAAAACAGTGATCCTACCACAATCTTCTCATGGTATATATTACAAAATTTTATGAATGTGCATTCCTTATCCAAAAAGAGGAGAAACAAGTAAACAAAATTCACCCTAAAGATTCCACTGATAACTATACGATGACAGTGTTTCCTAGTGAATTCTCAATAGAATAGCTTCCTACTGAAGCAAGAAAATTGCCATAGCCTTAGGCAGGTATTGACTAGAAAAGAACGCAAGCTCTTCCTTTTCTTTTCTTTTAGAACCATCGAAGGTAATATCAACTCTGGAAGCAAGTTCAATAGCCGCAGGCTGCTAAGATGAAGTAACCTCATCAAGAAACTTCTCCTTTGGTCAAATTAATGGATAATTGGAATACCACAGAACTAATTTCATCTTAGCATAATTCCCAATTTAAGATGCACCAAACAGCAAGGAAAGTACCTTAATTCGTTCATAGTCCTTCATGGCCTCGTTTTTGGCATCTTCAGTATGCCTCATGGTTTCTTTCAACCCCTCTATCCTGTTTATCCTTGCCGTATCAACACCGAAAACCCTAGATGAAGCAGCCTCCAATCTTGCAATCCTTGATTGCAAAGAAGACAATTCCGAGAAAAGAGTCTGGACGGTAAACAAAGCACTTGACCGATCTGTGAATGCATTGCGTGCAGCTAGTACTGATCCGAAGTAATCATGGAGGGTGTCCTACGATTTCCAAACAAAATCATCTTCAACTACAATACTTTGCCTCAGTATACATATTATTAATTACTAGAAATCAACCAGGAAGCCCATAAAATTTTTTATTGTATTCATGCAATCGAAGTTAAAGCAATTACAAGAAATAGTAGGTACAATCACTACAATCCTCGAATACAAGAATAGAATATAGCTTGATTACCAAATCCTTTACTGTTTTTGCATTTAACTCTTTGTATACTCTGCTTGCTTTAATGGTGGTTGTAGCCGCATTCTTTGCAACAGCAGCGTGTATCCTTTGAGCATCGACCGATGCCTTCTCATTCTCAAATTTGGTCAGCTTTACTAAGGATAACCCTAGTTCTCCCATTGTTCTCCCAATGTCTTGTTGAGCTTTGATAAGTATTTCAGCCTGGGATAACAAAGCGAATTCAAGCCATTACTAACACATCAAACTGAAGTTTCTATTGATGCTAAACAAAGAGGCTAGCACATAATAAATTTCAAGAAAAAAGGCTAGCACAAACTGATAACA
The DNA here is from genome assembly GCA_001925005.1 of Drosera capensis. NCBI lineage: Eukaryota > Viridiplantae > Streptophyta > Magnoliopsida > Caryophyllales > Droseraceae > Drosera > Drosera capensis. Next base: position 49,795 of record LIEC01011345.1, read on the forward strand.
CCAAAAAATCTCACCTGCTTGGAAGCATCGATGAGATGCTGCTCGAAATTCTGCAGCTTCTCCTTCCTCTCCAAAAACTCCTTATCTTCCTCAATCACTGGCGGCCTCGAGCTTCCTAAATCATTAGTGAGCGACTGCCTAAGCTCCTTGAACTTCTTCAACAAGTCCATTCCTGATTTTACCCCCTGTACAGCCTCGGCATCCCCAGTCAACTGCTTAGGCAACTTCATCGCCCCATCAAGCACCCTTGATGCTACATCAATAGTTCGTGCCAAAGGAAGCTTGCCAGGTACTTGCAAGAACACCCTTAGCTCATTACTCTTCCTAATCACCGGATGGGAAGCTAATCTCATCAAATACTTCTCCAAATCAAGTCTCCTAAGCTCAACAAACTCCTGCTTGTGCATGACTTGTCCCTCCACCACGCTCTTATCCGGCCTAGGCGGTATAAAATACCCTCTATACGACTCGGCCAATCGATCAGCTAACGTCACCACATCCCTAAACCTTCTTCTTACACTAAACTCCGATCCCCCGAACCCCCACATATTTGTCTTCGTGGTAATCAGGTAAGTCACAAACGTATTACTCCCCTCAACAATCGAATTGGATGGCTCTTGTTCCTTCCGAGGATCCCACACCGAGATCTTCAAATACTCAGACCTCGACGAAGAAGACTCTGATCTCGAATAATTCCCCAAACTACCCGAACTAAACGTTGGACTGTCGTCCTCATTAGCATCACCACCGTTACTATTCTCATCCAAGGGGCTAATAATTGCATCTAAGCGGTCAAAATCAGAATCCACAGCACGCAAAGCATCATCGATGTTGTTGTTATTGTTACCGTGGTGTGAGCTAGGGGTGACTCGATCGTCCTCGTCGTCATCGAGTGACGGCGGCAGCAAGGGATCTCGAATGGCCGGCGACGTGGAGAGACGATTGGAGGCGGAGGAGAAGAGAGGATGATGGTAGTGTGATTCGGAGAGGGTTGACATGGCGCTGCGGTAGCTGACGTAGGATTTGGAGTTGAGAGGATCGTCGAGGATCGGACTCTCCGTTGCCGCTTCGCTGACTTCGGTCTCCGATCCCATCATGTTAATAACTGAATCGATGGAACTGGAATCTCCGGCAACCGCTCAGAATCCGTGCGGCGATGAATCGGCGGTGCAAAGGCGGCGTGGAAGGAACAGCGTCGAGGTGAAGTCGTGGAAGAGAAGGAGAAGAAAGTGGTGAATGGTGGTGGTGGTGGTGGTGGTGCGTTTGGTTGTGACTTGAGTGGGTTTGTGTCACAGACTCGCATGAGATTTGAGAACCCTATTTGGCGTCTTGAAGGTGTCAACTGTTTCATCTAATCTGGAAACTCGTAGGGACTGGATTGAAGTCGCAGTAAAGATCTAGCACTGTCATAGATCATGTGCCGAGCGTTAATCATGTGTGCTACCGAATAATGAGAGTAGTTATGGGAGTGAAACCTAAAATATTTTTAATCTGATCTGCATCATTATTATCTAGATGTAAGTCAAAATAAATGACTCGAATTCGAGTTTAAAAAAAAATTATGTTTCAAGTTGTTCATTTAGTCAAAAATTTATCATATCGACATGGTTTTTGTTTTAAAATCAAAAAATAATTAAAGTTAAAATCATTTGAATTAACAAATGTTTGATCAAATTTTTTAATTTATATAATGCCTATGATCCTTATTTTATATCATAAAATTAATATATCTAATTAATTACTGATTATTTTATTTAGTATTTGATGTATATCCTATGACACATTTTTTCAAAGTTTTGTTTGTCATTGAAGGTAACAACGCCTACGATTTTACTATTTTCAAGCGAACCACCCTGGTAGGGTTCTCGTGTGAATCGTGAACCCCACACTCCTCCACGGACAAAGCAACCCAAACCCACCGCACCAACAAAATCCATACCTTTCCTCCATCCTCTTTCCCCTCGCCGGCTACTATTCTTCCACGCCACCTTTCACCGCCCGCCGTCTTCGCCACCGCTGCCACCAATTATCAAGCAACGGTTGCCACAGATTCGTATTCAATCAATCGGAATAAAAGATGATGGGATCGGAGACCCAAGTCAGCGAGGCGATGAACAGTGGCGTACCCGACGATCTCCTCGCCGCCAAATCCTACGTCAGCTACCGCAGCGCCGTCTCCACCTTATCCGAATCACACTACAATCGTACTCTCTCCTCCTCCGCTGCCAATCACGTCGCCACGTCGCCGGCCGATCGAGATCCCTTGATGTCGCCGTCTCCTGAGGAAGACGACGAGCGAGTCAGCCCTACCTCACGCCACGGTAATAATAATAATAACAACGTCGATGATGATGCTGTGAACGCTGATGCTTTAGATTATGAGCACTTTGATGTGATTATTAGCCCCTTGGATGAAATCACCAATGATGTCGATGCTAATGGTGATGAGAGTCCTGGAGAAAGGGCGGATAGTTTGGGGAATTTTTCGAGACCGGAGTCCTCGAGTTCGGAGTGTATAAGGATTTCTGTGTCTGATCCTCAGAAGGAACAGGAACTATCCAGTTCGATTGTTCGGGGGAGAGGGAGTAGTACATTTGTGAGTTATCTGATTACCACGAAGACGAATACGTGGGGGTTTGGGGGGTCGGAGTTTAGTGTCAGGAGGAGGTTTAAGGATGTCGTGACGTTGGCTGATCGATTGGCTGAGTCGTATAGAGGGTATTTTATACCGCCTAGGCCGGATAAGAGCGTGGTGGAGGGACAAGTCATGCACAAGCAAGATTTTGTTGAGCATAGGAGGCTCGATTTGGAGAAGTACTTGATGAAATTGGCTTCCCATCCTGTCATCAAGAAGAGCAATGAGTTGAGGGTGTTCCTTCAAGTGCCTGGAAAGCTTCCTTTGGCACGAACCACCGATGTGGCATCGAGGGTGCTTGATGGGGCAGTGAAATTGCAGAAGCAGTTGATTGGGGATGGTGAGGCTGTGCAGGGGGTAAGAGGAGGAACGGACTTGTTGAAAATGTTCAAGGAGCTCAGGCAGTCCCTCACTAATGACTTGGGAAGCTCAAGGCCGCCAGTGATTGAGGAAGATAAGGAATTTTTGGAGAGAAAGGAGAAGCTGCAGGAGTTCGAGCTGCATCTCACTGAAGCGTCTAAGCAGGTGAGGATTTTATGTTTATTGGCATTTACTAATCCTCCATTTTAGCCATATTGTGAGCTTCAGTTTATACAGTTCATTTATAGTAATGGTTTGAATCTGTCTTGTTTTCCCAGGCTGAAGAACTTGTTAAAGCACAGCAAGACATAGGGGTGACCATGGGAGAATTAGGGGTATCATTAGTAAAGCTGACCAAATTTGAAAATGAGAAGGCAATTGTTGATGCTCAAAGACTACGGGCCGCCGACGCAAAGCTTGCCGCTACAGCTACCATCAAAGCAAGTAGAGTATACAGAGAACTGAATGCCAAAACAGTAAAGAATTTGGTAATTTATCTATAGCTTTACTTGTAGATTGAAGATTGTGCATAAGACTGTACTCTGGCTCTTTCATATGATCTTTATTTCAGATGAATTCACATACTATGTGAAAATGGTTTTAGGAAATGATTTTTGCTAACACCCATCCATGGCATGTTTTCAACTTATAATGTCTCTAATATAAAGCATTATGACCTCTTGAAAGCAGAAGTTCTTTCAGATTTTTTATTTTTATTTTTTTTCATTGCGGGCATGTGTTTGAAGTCGCTTTAACTGGGATTTCACTATAACAATGTCATTCAAAAGTAATTTCTCAGTAATAGAACTTATTCTGGTGCAAATATATTGACATGGTTGATGATAATTTTTGTGCAAATTTTAGGACACCCTTCACGAATACCTCGGATCAGTGTTGGCTGCACGCAATGCATTTGCAGATAGGTCAAGTGCCTTGTTGACAGTCCAGACTCTTGTATCGGAGCTGTCTTCTTTAGAGGCCAGGATTGCAAAATCGAAGGCTGCTTCATCCAGGATATTTGGTGGTGATAAGTCAAGGATTGCCAGGATAGAGGACTTGAAAGAAACAATGAGGCGTACTGAAGATGCCAAAATTAATGCCATCAAAGAGTATGAACAAATAAAGGTATTTTCCTGGATGCTTTAGCAAAGTTTCCTCCTTGTTCCTTTTTCTTCAGGTTCATCTAGGTATGAGTATTAGTTCACCTTGCCTAGTGGAGAATGTGCATCTATGAAATTTAGCAATCTGAGATGTAAGAAAATTTGGATGAGATCACAATTTCTGTTTTGCTGACTGTGTCAGATCAATTGTGTGGTTTTATTTGCCTGCTACATAACATGGTGTGATCTTTCTCAAACACTCAAATCTTTCTCAAATATGGTGTACGTATGCAGGAAAACAACAGAAGTGAGCTTGCTAGACTTGATCAAGAAAAACGCACTGATCTCTTGATCATGTTGAAAGGATTTGTGAGTGATCAGGTACTTTTTTCCTAGCAGAGATCCAACCGGTTCTTCCTTGCTTTTTGTGTTGGTTTCCTCTGTAATGAGTGTTCGTTGTTGTTTTAAGAATTTGGTAATGATTATTGACATTATTAGGCATAGACTATTAGAAATTTTGGGGGGATCACCCCACCCCACATGGTAAGCGACTCAGCCTAACTCCTCCAATGTGGGGAGAGGTCAGGGGATCAAAACCCGCTGAGTGCCGAGCTACTTTGTGGTGGTGAGCCCGTCAGCGAAAGCTGGTTTAAAGGGTTCTCCGAGTTTGCGGGCTATTCGGTTGACCAAGGGAAATCCTTCGGGATTTCCTTTTTAAATAGACTATTAGAAATTTTGTTTATCTGGGTTAAAAAAGGGCTCTTGCTGTGCTTTCAGTTTTTAATGCTACCAATTACTAACTTTTACCGACCAACATCTGTCTGTGTATCCATTCTGGCGTAAGGTGAAATGAAACCATTTGAACCAGTTGGGTTAGACTGTTGGTCTGCTAGTTCTTGCTTACTATTCACCTCATGCTTTGTCTACATATGCTTCATCTTCATGTCATTTTGTTGCTAAATGGGTCTATGACAGTCTTGTTCTTCCATACTTCCATTTTATAACCTTGTGCAAATATTGGGCAGCATATGATTTAGCTTCCCTCTTTGTTGTTTTAACAGGTAAATTGTTCTGAGAAGCTGGCTAGTTTGTGGACGAAGCTTGCTGAAGACACTAGTTTGCATAGTAAGACCGGCCAAGGGAACTTGAAACCAGACCATTAAGTATAAAGGCGTATGTCCCTGCTCTTTTACTCACATCCGTTAGTTAGAAAATGATATTTGTTGTTTATAGCAACCCAAAGGGTAAAATAGACATCCACTTCTCCAAATTCGTGTTTCTCTTTTCTTTTTAGTCCTGTGATTTATATGGCTGATTGTTTTTCCCAGTTATCTCATCCTCATTACAACTTATATGCGATGATCTCACTGTAGTTTGGTGGGTGGGGGTGGGGGAGTTGAAGTGTAAAACCTAATGGAGAGGAACAAAAACGTACAAAATGAAGGTACCACGACAAATCGGTAGCTTATTTCACGTAGGGAAAACATCAGTGGAAAACCCAATGATGGAAGAGTTTTCTTGGCATTCTTTCTATAAGACTTTATTGTTGGTGTGCAAAATCTCAGGTATAGACTCCGAGGTTGAGGATTGGTTGTCAATAACCAGCCTAGGTTGAGGACAGACCCCGAGCCTGAGCTTTTTGTTTTCAGTCACTTGAATCTTTAAGATCTAAGCAAGAATTCAATGAACTTGTATGATTTGCTGATAATGGGTTATGATTTTCCTGAAGTTGGATAATCGAGTCTTTCAACAGCGTGCGTATGTTTGGTCATACAGGAAAACTTTAGTTCCTAGGCCAGGATTATATGGTCGCATGACATTACTACCAATTTTGAGGCTTTGGGTAGTGTGAGATTGTGCGTGAGTTCAAGAAAAGCAAATCGATTGAATGAATGACTTTCGATGGTGTGATGATCTCAACTGCATGATTCTATTCTTGGTAAATTGGGTCAATAGGAACTAGGAAGGAGGGCTTCGGTAAAAGGTCGTGTTAGTCTGTCTTGGAATGCAGAATTTAGATGGAAGGATCGTTGAGGCCCTAACGAGTACAATAGGCATTGATATTGGGTAGTTGCTGTTGTCTATGGAAATTTGTCATTAACGTGATCAGCCTGGCATCCTGGCTGAGATGCAGAGGGATGAAAAAATAGAGCGACGAATTACGATCAAATAGTTAATCCTGCATGGTTTCGAGAGCCGTATATCCTTGAGTGACATGATTCTATCTCGGACTAAGATTTGGGTGCTCTGTTGATGCTCTTGGTGATATCTTAGAGTAATTCACTGCTGCTCTTCTATCTGAGTTGGGATCCTCTTCATATATGTCCCTTGGCATCCATGTAGCAGTTTTTTTGAGGTATAGGAGGAGTATTTTGAAGGATTAGTGTAGTAGAATGGATCCCAGCCGCACACTCGGAAGTGAAGTGGATACTCCATACTCCATAATCCATAGATATCTACCACCCAAACATGGGAAGTTAATTCTGGATTGCTGCAGTCAAGTGGGGACGGGACGAATAGGAAGGCGGTACAGTAGCAAAAGCTGCAAACATTAGTAAACGACATTCAAGTAAAAAACATTTACTGAATTTTGAATCCTTAAAGCTGTCTTCTTTCAAAAGTCGTGGTTTTCAATTTCATCCCTCAAAATATAAATCAAAGCATTCATGCCTGAGATAAGTATTCAAATGTTTCAGCCTCGGGTGCCCGTAATTTGCCTGTATCGTCGGACAAAATATAAGCCAACAGATTACAGTGCCTGGCCTCACTTAAAACACACAATAATCCTGTAACACGAAATATACAATGCCATGCTCGGGTGAATTAAGTTGAACATAAAAGGTAAAGAGCCTGGTATTAGAATGGCGAAAAATTCTGAAAGGAAGTTATGCAAGTCCTTAATTTGCAATGTTACAGTTTATCCTCAAGCTTAGCTTAGGATGAATGTATAGACCACCTTGGCCTCCTAGATGAGTGGTGGTTCTAGGCACACTGAGCTGGGCATGTCTCTTTGAATATCGCGGTATTTGTCGCCATCCATTGGTGGTAATCTCGTATTCCATTGTTTTCCAGAACAATGCTCTAGCTAATTGGGAGCAATGGTTTACCTTGCTTTCCTTCTTGTGTTGCTAACTTGCTATAAATATCAAAAGACGATAGTGGATGCTTTGTAACCTTGTAGGAGTGCTCAAATCAATACACCAAATGAAAATACAGCTAGGAGGAAATAAAATGCCGGATTCTGTATAGAACGATTCAACACTGGCAGTTTTAGTTTAAGAAGTGGTTCTCAGGTATACGTACCATTTGGAGATCCTGAACTGGATAGATTGTGTAATTGGGAGCAAGGAGAAGCTATGAAGCTAAGGATAGATAGCGCCTTCGCTAGCTAGCTAACAGATATAGCTTCGTTTGTAAGTTAATTCGGCTCGGATGACTAGTATCCGACCAGCGTGCAATCTTGGGCGCTATCCCTCCTGAGCTTTACAGATTCTTCCCTACTATTTTGAATCAGTCTTCTCTTCTGGTGTGGAAACAAGTTCCCGGAACACCACATCATCAGGTGGATGGTGTTGGTGTGTTTGTGGTAAATGAGAGAAAGCTGCAAGCACATATGGCTGTGTTTATAGCGACGATGATGGAAACCATCCAACCATGGGCTCCATTGAGTATGTTTTTTTTTTTTTGGTCGAAGTATGAAATTCTTTTGATGGGTAATATCTGTGTCATTTTCGTAACATCGCCAATGGTGCAATGCCACACAGAATGCTACGCATAAATGATGTTTAATTTTCTTATGTGCTAATATGACATTAGTGATTAGTGTCATGTTCGTTGACTCATCTTGGTGGAGTAATTATTCTTCTTTTGTCTTAACTTACATGAGTTCATAACGGGTTGACGTTCCTTACTATTCAAAATGTATTTTTAAGAAAGTTTGTTTTTGTTTCAATGATGTATCAAAATTACGTTATTAGCCTATTGCTGAAGTATACTACTCCCTTCTCCCATATTACTTGAAATTGCTTGATCCAGTGTGAAAATTTATGTGTGCGTTGAATTTTTTTGAATTTTATGGAAAAAAAAATTATAGTAATAATAGAGTTTACTATAGCTATGGGAGAAACAATAGAGTATATACAATAGATAATAATTGTTTTGTTATTGTTCATTTGAAAACTTTATCATCATTAGAAAAATTGCAAATCACCGAAGAAATTGCAAGTAAATTAGAACAATCAATAAAAAAAAATTGTTATATATTATCTTCGTTTTCATAATTCTTACAACATTTACGGATTTTACACTATTCTAATATAAATCTCGTTTACATATCAAATCACGTCTGATTGTCCTACAATATGTATTAAGTTGAAGTACATAAATTATATAATAATTGATATTTCACGATAAATTTATAAAAAATTATGTTTGATCATCGTTGCATGTCGGGTCAAAGTGTTGCAATAATTTTGAAACGGATGGAGTAATCCAATTGATATGCACGCAGTTTTATATATGTGTTGAATTTTTATAGAATTTAATGAATAATTAATATTTTTTTAGAGATACTGGGATTTACTGTAACGATTATGAGAGAAGACTGTACTGGAGCAGAAAAATGATTGATTTGATTTTTCTGAGTAAAAAGTTGCTAAAAAAATTATAAGTAAATTGAGACAGTCCAAAAAAAGTGTTTCCTTCATCCCACATAGTTTGCAACGTTTTTGCATTTACGGATGTCTTAAATTTTTTATTTTATTTTTAGAATATTACGTATGGTTAGGAATTAAAGAAGACGGAGAGAAAAATAAATATGTGATTAATAATTAAAGTTCAAAAAAAAAATCTAAATTTTCATGACAAAAATAAATTTTACAAAATATATAGGACAAACGAAATATGTATTATGAGATAAAAAAAATAAAACAAAGAAAATATTAAAATTTTTATCAGTGTTTCACTTTATGGATAGATATACAAGATCAAAACGTCTTGTTTATATTGGAACAGACGATACATTTGTATGCAATACTTCGTCGGCAGTGAATAATAATAAAAGCTTGGTTTCAGTGAGGTGGTGTATCAATCATCTTCATAGGTTCAGGTTGAAAACAAGAGAGTTAGTTGTCATTCAAATTTCCCCTTTTTGGTCTTCAAGCCTTCACTCTTCATTTCGGAGTCAGGGATGGGTGTGTAACTGAGGTGTAGTGACAGTTCTACTGTGAAACGAGTTGAAAGCTCTCATCAGTCACTCCAAAACCCACAAATAAAATGTTGTTGATTTTGGACACTTTTGGTTTGTTCTTTTCCCCTTGCAACTTTTGGTTTGTTAGCTAGTGGACCCCTTACTCTTTTCTCCTGAAACTTTTTCATGTGATCAGTTAAAAGAGACTATCTTTGCATTGAAGTTTCAAATGTCGATCAATGTATGAAAAAATCTTGTATGAGAGTGATTAGTACTTCCATCATTCATATTCCGATTTGCATCATCATCGCATTTTTCAATATTCGTTTCTCGTTTTAACGATGTAAGAAAATTATAACACTGTTTAGGATTATAGTACATAATTTAAATTATCATTAATATTTTACGATAATTTTATATTAAACGATATTTGATCGTTCCTTCAATCATTCGTAACGTGGATAATTTTATTACTGACATATGACAACGTTATAATTTGAATAGAACGAATGAAGTATATTTTACTATATTCCGTTCATGTTATTCATATTACAAAGGTTGGATCCAATAAGATAATTTATGCATATGTTGAATTAATAATAAATAATAATTTTATTCTTGTGAATGAGCGAGATAAAAGAATGATAAAAAGAAGAAATAGAAATAATGATGAATGAGTGTATGTGATATAAAATAGAGATATTTTTATATAAAAAAAAGTATTAAATATAAAATATTATAATTTAAATGAAATATTCTAAAAAAAAATATGATGTAATTTGAATGATACAAAGAAAATATTATTTCCATGGATCGATGGAAATATTATTTCTCAGGATCGATGATTCAACATGTATAAAATATTGTTCGACATTAAATGACTGACTCGGATGGAGTCTTACCAGTCACCATAATCTACGCAGCTGACTGACACCATTTTCCGTTTAGGTAGGTTACTCTTCCTTCCATGTTTTATCTATTTTTCACCTCTATCATCTCGATTACAAAACTATAGAATATGAGATTTGAGAAACCCAAGATTGAATTGAAGATCGAATTCGAAGTGGAAATTAGATGAATTACAATCTTATATAACATGAGCCGAAGTTCCTACACATACATACTACATTCAGAGCGTGACATTCATCGTGGGACGGACGATGGAGTATAATCTAGGAGGTCCGCGCAGTGCCAGGAAGCTTGTAATTGAATGCTGATAATAAAGCGCTGGCCTGGTTCTGATGAGCGAGAGTGCCTCAGAGCCCAACTTTTGACATGCATGATTCCATTCAGTATTCACCGCGAGTAGGAGCTCAGCTAGCTTATTAGCCAGCCAGCTTAAATAACAGAGCAGTGAATGGCACAGAAAGCAGAGCAGGTAAATGCAGCTGTATGAAGAATATGTGGTTTCATCAGGACTGAAAATTTTGACGAGAATTCCTCTATTTGGACCCGATTCCATTTGAATTCCTCCATCTGAAGAATTTCAGTTCACCTAATTTATCTAATCACCAGGCTTTGAATTTTCCTTTAGTCATCACCGACTCTCAACTCATGCAGGTTCAGCTCTGCCACGTATAGAAATACGATTTTTATTTTTAAAATCAATTGATAATATAAGTAGATATCTGTGATCTATTTGTATCAATATAGGTTCTACTCAAATTTTGATGTGAATTTAACATTTCTAACGCGTTTCCGCACGCGAATGTATTTTTTTGGCTTGAATCGTATATTGATAATGATGATGTGGAGCACGTGTCTAACTCTAATATCATATAGAAATATGAGATTCATTTTTTAAAATAATTGATAATTGAAAAAAAAACCTTATGATCTATTTATATTATAACAAATTTTATCCAAACTTAGATTTACTATATCTAAACACCACCATTAGAAAAGGAAGCCTGATTCCCGTCTTTCTTTGGCCTTTTTTTTTTTTTTTTTTTTTTGCCTCCTTATGATGAACAAGTTCACCTTGATTTTTAATATTACACTACAACAACAGTTTACGCTGCAATCACGGACATGATCTCAAAAGAATAAAATATCTACAGTTTTATTTTTGATGTGATAATAACAAAATTATTTTCAATTTCAACTATAATCTTTTTTTGGTTGGTTTATAATCTAATTAGAACATGAAATGAAAAATATGGTTATCAAACTAAACTTTGACTCATTTTGAGGTCAGTGGAGTACGAATTTGGTAAAAGTGGATGGCCCCAATGAGACCAGAATGAAGAGAAGAAAAAGGCAAAAGGCAATGGACCCCCAACACAAACATTTCTCGCCTGTTTTTTTTTTTTTGTTTTTTGGTCAAAATTTCTCGCCGCTGGTGGTTGACTGGTATCTGTACGCAGGGTGTCATGATGAACAGTATTCAAAAGCAACTCGCCACAACCGGGTCTCAAAGTCGACGCGGCCTGCTCTCCACGCTACTACTAATAGCAGTGATTAGTGACTCCGAGAATAACTGTTCATCATACATTCGCTTATAGTAGTATTGATAGTCGCAATCAACGATAAAGAATTAATCAGTTTGACTTAAGAATTCTATGTGAGGTAATAATCGTGGCAGCTGAATTACTTGACACGAGATCTTGTGAATCGTATCTCATCAGCAACTTGGTTGAAAATTAGTAAGGGGCCTCAGATGTTACGCACATGCTCATCTTGCCCTATGCTATTTATATACTCCCTTCATTTCGAAATATATGAAACGATTTGATGCGACATACGGATTTATATGTGTGTTGAATTTATATAGAATTTAATAAAAAAGAATATATATTTTTTAGGATAGTGAGGTTTACTATAACAATTGTTAGAATAGATAGTTGATGTATTCTAAAAAAGTAATTATTTTTATATGAAAATATTATTAAATATGATATATAATATATATATATTAAGATTACATAAATAGATAAATATTCTTTATATTATAAAACGGATGAATAGCTCAAGATAGTCTTTAGCATCTCAGGAATTCGTATAGCTGGCTTATTCAAACTTGGCAATCAGTGATTGATTGATCTTTGATTAATTGATTCATTTGATCAAGTATATTACAAGAACTCACCATGTGGAAGTTTTTGCTACTGTATTTGTCGTGTAGCAGCTGTTGGTCAAATTAAAGCAAGGGAAGATTTGGGAGGAAAAGTGAATCAATTGATTTATGTGCCAGTTTCCTCCCGCTTGATCCGCCTTTGTTCCCCAGCATGCATGTGCCACCCCCTCTGATTCCAGCGCGAATTCAGGCCAGCCCGATGAATATCAACTGTGCCAGGATATCGTGCAACGTTTCTGTCTATCAACCACGCATTATAGAATTTGCATGTTCAGTACCAGATACCTTGTCGATAATGGTTAATTCGATGTTAATGGCATACACAATTATGTGAGGAGAGATTAGACGAGTGTTTTTTTTTCATTTTTTTCCCTTCATATTGATGTTTTTTTTTTGTTACTACTCCCTCCATCCTAATACGGATGCAATAATTCGACTATACGTACATATCGATGTGAACTTTAACTCACGGCGTAGGACGATCAAACATTATTTTTGGGACAATTTAAATTGTGTATTTCAATTCGATATTAAAGTCATAAATTTGTCGCATCGTTAAACGAAAAAACGAAATCTTTCAAAATACATATTAAATAATACAAAATTTTAAACTTTTGCATGATTATTGGGACAAAGGGAGTATATCACAACCGATGAAGTTTGTGGGATCATCGAGAGAATATTGTCGGACTTTTGGTAGAATTGATGGTATCGGAATAGATCATGATTCAATCGTCGTCTTCCTCAAGTATTGTCGTTTATGTGATTTATTATGTGAATCTTATTTTGACATTTCGTTGGTTGAGCTAGGTAATTTATTGACCACACTTTAATGAACTTCGTGTGAGAGAAAATATTAAAATATATTTTAGTGAATTTTTTATTATCAATTTAAAGTTTTAATAAAATTGATTTTTCGATAATTTGAACGGGATGCTTTGGTTTGATGGAAATTCGACCCTCATTCATTTATCAAACGAAATGGATAAATTTTTGGGTTCTTAAGCTAAATGAACGTGGGTCATAGAATTGTCCTAAAAAAAACGGGGGTCATAGACTGACTCTTAGCAACCATGAGATAACTAAACTCAATCAGCACCCCACACGTACAATACATGGACATGATCCACAGATTGAGGAAGGATTTGAAAGCAAAACAAAGCTGTCCCTGACCCCCTGTTGTGGAAATGGGCCCAATTAAAGCCGAAAAGTGTGGACTGGATATGAAATTGGGCTGGTCATGTGGCCCTTGTAATGTTCTCCTCACTGCATGAGCATATGAATGACAGACCCGGAAAGTTTGTCCATCATTCATCCATCATCGAAGAAAAAGCCTTTTCATGTTCATTCCGTTCACGTAAGCCGAGAGTAGGGATGACAATTAATCTAATTTCCAAACTCGAATCGGATCAAATCGAACAAAATTTCCGCCATGATCGAGTTCGAGGATATCCAAAATATTTTAAACTAGTTTGGGATGGATATGAATATTGTCAAATCCGTCTCGAATCAAACCTGATATTCACGAATATTCCGTAATCATTAGTAATCTCTTAATCATATCATTTTAAATATATACATATTATATTTACATATTGAAATACATTATTATTTTTATACGGATTTGGAGAACTCAAACCCAAAAACCCACAAATTATCAAGTATGGATAATTCACAGGTATTCTTCAACCCGATCGAGTTCGGTTTGGATTTAAGATTTTAAAATTTGATCGGATTCAAGTTGGATATGAAGATGAGTTCTGGGTTTGGATACCGCAATTTCCGCCCCATTGCATCCCTAAGTATGAGGACTGAAGGTAATGATAAACATTTCCCCTTGCTCTCTGGTTTTCACATGACAATATTGTTGTCGTGCTCACGAGTTTACGCATCGAAATTGTTGGCTTATATGGTTACTTTCTTTCCCTTGTCCCAAATAGTCGATTCATTCCCTTGTCCCATAATTTTGACTATGAAAAATCAGTTTTAGCTATCAATCGATTTGGATCACACCTCACTTGAAGTGAATTGTTGTTCCATGATTTGTTGGAGTCCAAGAAATATACCTAGTGATTTTGTTTTTTGATAATATATGTAGTGATTTTTTTGGTAACCATAAACATGAATCTTGAATGAATGTACAGAGAGTTCACTTTGTAAACTCCGCCAATTCTCATCAAAACACTCACCTGAATGATTTCATGCTTCACTTGTTGCCCAGAATTGCATCGCCCCATCTCCGCTGCCGCACCATCGCCGCCGGCGACCTCCTCTCACTCATCTCCCTCGCTTTCTTTTCCACATCAGCCACCACGATGAGCTCTTCGTTGCTCAGCCCTTCGCTCTTACTTACACCCACATTAGAATTTCCACGGATCCTTCGTGGATCCAATTATTATCATTATTCGAGCGTTGCTGGGTTTGGGAATGGAATTCGAAGAGTTGGGATCAAGAATGTGGGCAGAATGGGTAGGGTTTCGATGAGCCTTGCGGTTGGATCGAAATCGGGTGTGGTTGAGGATGGTGTGTTCTCTGATTACAAGCCCTCTTCTGCTTTTTTCTTTCCTGGTCAGGTTAGTATAATATGGGGCTTTGAATAGTTCGATTCGTATATTTGATGATCCCGCATTGGAATTGAATTGGTGTTTTTATGAGTAGATGTTTTGTGTTTGGGATTGTAATTGGGTGTTTTTGGAGATGCTTGATGATCGGCAATTGACTTCTTGATAGTTTAGTGATTTGGATTCATCACATTCTGCTTCTGCTGAGCTTGTGCTATCGGAACTCCGTTGGAATTGGCAATGGTTGATGTTTCAGGGTGCACAATCAGTTGGTATGGGCGCCGAAGCTCGGAGTGTGCCTGGTGCTGCTGCTTTGTTCAAGCAGGCAAATGAGATTCTTGGGTATGATGCCTTTGAATCCCGTTTTCGGTTGGATCTTGATTACTCATTGCATTTTTTTCTAATGTTTGACGATTTTTTTTTTTTTTTAAATATTTCGTTCGAAGTTTCGATCTCCTAGATATTTGCATCAATGGACCAAAGGAGAAGCTAGATTCTACCGTTCTAAGCCAGGTAGACACATCTTCCTTTGTCATGATATGATGTTTCTATCCGCAGAAGGGCTCGGACTTGTACTACTATTTCTCTGTTAAAGCCATTTGCGTAGCATGCATTGTCATGTCATACCATGTAGATTTTCTTGAAACCATACACTTGCAAATATGATGTGGAGTGAAGCAACAATTCAGCATATAGATGAGACAAACCGATTCGGTTGTCTAGAACATCACTCCATTGCATTATGGAACATGAATTATAGATATTTTTTGGATTGCTTCACGGAGCACTTCTACACTACCTAATTATTAAGGTCTGTGATTTTTGTAGCCAGCAATCTATGTAACAAGCCTAGCAGCTGTTGAAATACTGCGTGCTCGGGAGGGAGGTCAGCAGATAATTGATTCTGTGGATGTTACATGCGGACTGAGTTTGGGAGAGTACACCGCTCTTGCCTTTTCTGAAGCCTTCAGGTGAGGCAAACATTCATTTCAAAGATGGCGTTTAACTGGAGCACTATTATGTCCCTACTCCAAAAGCATGCACTTGTACTCTGCTCGGATTCTTTAGCTCGGAGTCATTGTCCGAGAAATAATGACATTTGCTTAAGAATTCAAATGGTTATCCATGATGCTCTACATTACTAGCTCGACTCCATCTCTTTTTAGTTGGCATGCTTATCTCACTGGTGATTTGTGCTGTTATCAAGCTTCGAAGATGGACTGAAGCTGGTTAAATTGAGGGGTGAGGCAATGCAGGTAACTAGTATATGTGATTCCAAGTTACATCTTGTACTCTTGTCCTATACTCGTTCTTTTTATGCAATTGGGAGTAGGAAGCTTCGGATGCTGCTAAGAGTGCCATGGTTAGTGTGATCGGGCTCGATTCAGAGAAGGTGCAAAAATTGTGTGAAGCAGTCAATGAAGAAGTCGGTGAAGAGGAAAGAGTTCAGATTGCAAATTTTCTTTGTCCTGTATGATCTTTTAGTTCGTGAAGGCCTTTGTCTCAAAGTTCAACCCTTTTTAATCATTTGGTTCTCATTTGCAAAACTGTGGTGCTTCACTTCAATACCAGGGAAACTATGCTGTGTCTGGCGGTGTGGAAGGAATCGAAACTGTGGAAGTCAAAGCAAAATCTTTCAAGGCCCGGATGACGGTATTGTGTGTTTCGTTTTGATTTTCTAGCTTTTGTGCAAGCCTTTGTTCTGAGTTATAGCTTGCATAACTTTCCCTTTCAGGTCCGTCTAGCTGTAGCTGGTGCATTCCACACCAGGTTCATGGAACCAGCGGTGTCTAGACTGGAAGCTGCATTGGCCACAATTGATATCAGGAAACCGCGCATCCCAGTCATCTCCAACGTAGATGCACAACCTCATGCAGACCCTGACACGATCAAGAAGATATTGGCACGGCAGGTAACTACTTGTCCAATAGTCCTTTGCTTTTCTTTTGCAGGGAAATTGTTTTAATTGCTGAAATTCGCATCAGTAGGTGACATTCCCTGTTCAATGGGAAACCACAGTGAAAACTCTTCTCGACAAAGGGTTGAAGAAGAGCTACGAGTTGGGACCTGGAAAGGTAAAATGCGTCATTTATTTGATTTTGGTTGGCCTTGTGAAGTTATGGAAAGTATATTACTTTGTGTGGGTAATAAATTGGTTCCAAGGCAAACTTGTGTGGGTTCCATTTCATTGTGGTTTTTGTGTGGATATTCAGGTTATTGCTGGAATCATCAAGAGGATTGACAGAGCTGCTGAGATTGAAAATATTGCTGCGTGAGGGATGAAGGGATCTCTTTTGTCGTTGTCGGATTGTGAGATGGAAAGTATATTACTTTGTGTGGGTAATAAATTGGTTCCAAGGCAAACTTGTGTGGGTTCCATTTCATTGTGGTTTTTGTGTGGATATTCAGGTTATTGCTGGAATCATCAAGAGGATTGACAGAGCTGCTGAGATTGAAAATATTGCTGCGTGAGGGATGAAGGGATCTCTTTTGTCGTTGTCGGATTGTGAGTTATTGACTTCAGAGATAGAGACTGTCATCGCTGAAAATCTTGACTGTACTTGTTCAAGCCAGGGTTAGGGTTGGGTTTTTGGATAGGATCAGTGTAATTGACAGTGTGAGGCTTGAGAATTCGCTGAGTGTTAAAACTCTGTTAGTGAAGTGCGGAATGTATTACTTTAATAATTAATACTCATATAAATGTTAATCAATAATCACTGACATTTTGACAAGTCAAAATTCTTAATAAAACTTCAGCGTTTGTATGATTTAGTTCATATATATCCTGTGCATTTTATAACTATTCTTCTTTCAGGCTTTCAGCTTAAGTTATTAGCTCAATCTCCGGTGAATATGTCAATGTTCTTGACTGGCCACTTTCCTTCAGAATGCATAGTTTTTGCTTGCAACTCCAGAAAATGTGATGACGGATCGGCATATTGATGTTCTACCCTTCATTGGGTTCAATAGAAACAGTATTTTGTTATCAACGGTCAAAGTGATAATGCTCGGGTGTTCATACTCTACGACTTCAAGGTATGTTATTAAATTCTAAACATTGGCAGATGAACATTAAGGTTTCATGTGTAGATTTCTATCTAACTTAGCTAGCATTGTATTCTATATCCAACCATTAAACTTTCTGCTCTATTATTACATTTGTTATTTTGATTCTCCGATATGTAAATGCCCCGTCACCAGTTGAATTCATCCAGTTCTTCTCTTGCGAAGTCAGCAGTGAAGTGGGAATCGCTCACGGAAGCTGGCAGCGAATTCTGAGGCTGCTGCAGCTGATGAACAAACTCAGCAGACGTGAATACTGATGCAGTATCATCTCGAGAACCATGAACTTTGGGCGTCATCCAGTTGCCTAATTGAATCTGCAGCTTGGCACTGTGGTAGGCGATTTGGCATTGCACTTTGGATAACTCCTCCTGGACTTCGAGTATTTGCTGCTGAAGATGCGAGATGATCCCTGCACATCCATAAACTGGGTCGTCGACTCGCCTAGCTGCTTCGAAAGACATGCATTCTGCTGACCTTGCTCTCAAGTGCTCCGGCAGTTGCTGCAACACCATTGCAGAAGGCCATTTCATACACATTTAGTTAACCAGAAAACTTGATTTCTTGTGAATATGAATACTATTTTGATCAACCGAAATGACGATCAACATGGAGCCATATTCCAATGAAGTAGAAATTTATGAATTTACCTGCAGATTCTTTCCAACGTTGCTGGCACCAAAAATCTTGTGAACCTGCGAGAATCTTTTGGGATTGGACGAGGGAAAATATGGAGCAAAGATACAATCTTGAGAGCATCTTCTTCTCAAGTTTTTGCAGGCAGCACATCTTGTTGAAGTGGACATGATCTCAAAATATAATATGGTTGGATTCTTGAAATATTGTGAGAATCATCCCCAAATCCTCTTGTGATCGAAGATATATGAATATCCATTGCAAGATCAATATGAATATTGGGGTTCCTTATTAGTGGCAGTTCTCTCTAATGTTGGGAATTTTTTTCAACGGCTAGTTTTTTTGATTCAGAAGTTTGAATATGGTAAGTGATCGTTGGGTGTGATGAAAATGAACTCACTATGATTTCAACGGTAAGTAAAGATTAAGGAGGAGAACATAGAGAAAGATTCAACTATGAAAATCGTCGATATACATTGAAGAGAAAATACTTCTACATTCACCGTATCGTAAATGCTGGTGTAACTCATTAAAAACACAACAATTTTGAAAAAAAGACATTAATTGACACGTATTTTGGTCATCTTAATTATTATTTTATTAAACTTGCAAACATTACCTAACAAATAATATTCGATTGTCTTCTAGTTGTTACTATATGATAATATACACTCTCTCCGTCTAAAATAAATAGCGATGACATATATTTCGACACGTTTCATTTTTATTCTTAAAGATGCCAGTTGAATTTTATAAACTAATTCATTATTAAAGTTCGCAACTTAATCTTAGTATTTCATAATAATTTGGTAAAAAACGACTGTTCAAGGACTCGGCTAATCGCATCTCCTCCTCCTCCGCTAAGGTTTCCCACTCACTCGCTCACGCCTCCTAATTCGACGTTTTCTTGATGTATTGCTGCTGCATAATTAGATTCACAATGTGGATTTTCTAATTCCATTGCTTCCCTTTTGCTTGGAATATAACCCAATTCTCTTTTCTTGCTTGAAACTTGCATTCTACTAATTTTTTCTGGTAGAATAGCCTGAACGAGAATGAAAGCAGATAACCTCAAAAAGCTCACTTTTTTGTGCAATGGACCATCTATCATGGATTCAAGTGGTTAGATTGTTGGAGAGCCCAACACGATAATGGTTTCCATAATGACTTTTTGCATTGCGAAAAATATTTGTTCCCAGACTAGTGGTGCTTTATTGGGACATTTGATGCTGTAGTGTTTTCAAGCTCGTTATTCTTGGATAACTTATGTTGGTTGTTTGGCATTATAGGTCAGAAGTTTCTCTTTGTGTTGGAACATACCTTATACCGCACCCTAATAAGTTATCTCCTTATTCTGGTTGTTCTTCATTGTGTTGAGCTGTATTGAAGGTTCTAATGCACCTGATAACTGATTCTGACTACTCAGTAGCTTGTTTTTCATCCTTCTGATCACAAAATTTTGTCTTGAAAGGTCGAGAAAGGCGGAGAATATGCATTTTTCTTCAGCGGCTACAATGGGGGAGTTATTTGTATTGCAGATGGTGTGTCTGGGTATGTTTCTCATATCCTGGATGGTTTTAGAGTTTGGACGATGTGAATTTGGCATGTCGAATTCTACGGGTGAACTATGATCCACGGGTCCTAATAAGGAAAGCACATGCTGCTACCTTATCCACCGGTTCAGCTACCGTGTAAGTTCTTGTTTTGATATTATAGGTAACTCATATCCTTATTCAATATTCATCATGGATGTTCTATTTGATTCCTTTTCTCATTTTCTGCTACTTGGCCATAATTCTACTTTTTGATGAATTATGCAGTATTGTAGCCATGCTAGAAAGAAATGGGATCCTTAAAGTCTGCTACGGTTGGAGATTGTGGACTACGAGTTATCCGCAAAGGTAAAACTTTTCTGGAGAGTGCCATGCGTTTCTTTCTAATACAACTGTGGTTTTTTTTGCTGCTTTTTAATTGTGGTGGCTTTACTGAACTTGCAGGACAAGTAGTTTTCCAGACATCTCCACAAGAACACTATTTTGACTGCCCATATCAGTTGAGCTCACAGGCTGTTGGCCAAACTTACCTAGACGCCGTGGTATGCCAATGCACTTTTCAATGGTCTCGTCCTATTGTCTTGAAAATACTTGGTTAGGTTGAGTACGTTGTGTGGCTTTTGCTCTATACAGGTCACCAGTGTAGAACTGGTTGAGGGAGACAAAACAGTAATGGGCTCAGACGGGCTCTTTGACAATGTTTTCGACCAGGAGATTGCATCAACTGTGGCCGAGAATAATGATGTCGCCGAGGCTGGTGAGTACCTATTTGTTCTCATTAATTTATTTGGCGATCAAACATTATATTGCTCTAAACTGAAGAACTTCTCTGGGTGCTAGCGAAGGCATTGGCTAGTCTGGCCAAGGATCATTCTGTAGATTCAAATTTCGATTCACCATTTTCATTAGAAGCTAGAGCAAGGGTAAGCTTGTTGTCTCCTCAATATCCTATTCAGGTTACAAGACAATTTTCGCAGTGTATTAATCAGGGATTTTCGCTTGGTAGGGATATGATGCCCCGCTTTGCAAGAAGCTAATACGAGGGAGGATAACAGGTATCAAAATTTTTTACTCGCTTATAATACAACTTTTGCAATTTAATATTATCCTTGTATGAACATAAGATAGAGCACAATGCCATGGTTTCAATGTGCAGGTGGGAAGTTGGATGATATCACCGTGGTCGTAGGCCAAGTTGTAGGTTCATAGGATAACTTCTGATTTAATATACAGTACCAAGTAAGGGAATACCCTCTTGATCAGTACAGATGTTTTCCTGGATGTATATCACAGTTTCATAAGTTGTTTAGCAATATATACTTCAAATGTAGAGCTTTGTGTTCGGATAAACTATGATAGCTTTGTGATCTTGTTTGTCTTCCACAATCTGCTTCTCAGGTTCAGCCTACAAACCCCAGCTTGTGCATCTCCAAACAGGAAACACCGTACAGAGTATATTCTATCAATTGCGACCCTGGACCAAAGACAACTTCATTGTTGTTAAAAACATAGAATCTGGGAACTGTTTGTCATAAAAAAAAATTGGGCCAAACAACCTTAAATCCAATTAGTAACAGTGTAATACTATCAATCAAACATTTAATTCCCTTCACCAGAGTCACCTACCTGATGAAGAAGAGATTCCTACAGACCTTGTCGACCATAAATTATTCCGTTATAGATACCATAAATTATTCACGCGGCATATCATCCATTTCCATATAGATACATTCCGTTAACAAAATCTATATATGCGATTTGTAAGGATTTGTGCTTATATTTTTCACTGACGATGATGTATGGGAGTCTATATTATTCAGATTCATGATTGCGTGTTTACATGAGCATAAAACTCTGTAAGAAATCAGAGCCCCTTGATAATCGAGGTCCGATGCTCCTCGTACATCTCATATCTAAAAGCCTCGTAACTTGTCCTTGTCAAACATAATCAATAGAATGTAAACTTCACATGGTCTTGTCTCACATGTGCATTTGCCAAATTGTCAATCCTGAAAGGGTCAACTGGTAGTAGCAAATACTCCTTCCAGGACGCGTTAACCTTGCATACTCTAATAGGTACATCACATGATTGCTTCTAAATCCTAGATCAAAATATATAATGATCCTTTGTTCATGTTCCCATTTGAGCCAGGAAAAATGAAGTCATGCTTCCGAGTTAAGATATTCATTTGTCAAACCGCCTAGAAACAACGAAAAGCTGAATGCAGAGAGTAGCAAGTAAAGAAAAGCATTGTTAACATTAGATGGCAATGGAGACGAGAATCTAAAATGTTCATGTCCAGAGGGACTCCATCTTGAAAGGATCTGGGTTTACATTGCCTGGATAACTCGAGCTAGGGTAGCTCTGTGAATTGTCGCAGTTTCTATTAGCATAGTAAACAAGAGAATTCTCATCTGGTAATGCCATGTTGCATTGTACAGTTGCGCTTGCTTCTTGCTGCATCTGGATGCACATGATCTCTGCCTGGGCAACCGCGAGCTGCTTTTGCAGCTGAACGACCTGGTTTTGCAGGTATGAAATCGCACCAACACAGCCGTAAACTGGGTCTCTCATTCTTGCATTGGCTTCAAAGACTAAGCTGCTTACTGCATCAGCTCTCCTATGAACTAGAATTTCCTGAGATCAAAGAAACAAAAAGATAAGTTCCGATAGGCAGAAAAACAAACAACACTTGTGAAGTTGCTAAATTTACATATGACAAAATCAAGTTGTGGCATCACTTGTCTTTGTCTAACATTATGGCACAAGCAAAACCTTGGGAACATGTATGCAAAATATTTCATGGCATCATCCAACAGAGACTCAACCAGGGAGTTCTCTATTCCACCGCTTTAATTTTAGTAGTGCCCTTGCAGGGTTAGAATCGTAGTTATCTAACCCCGTCCACAAGAACATCAGCATTTGAAGAGATAGTTCGTAAGAACTCAGAGGCTCTTAGACAACGACTTTATCCTTAGGGACTCCATTGATCAACTATGACATCTAGAGTGCAACCCTAAACTCCGCCCCAGTGAAAAAAATGGAGAAGCCAAACAAAGAACAGCCTTGAAGGCTTCATCAAGCATGATTAATAACATTTTACTTATATTGTGAAGAAAGTGAAGAAGACCTGTAACATTTTGCTGACATTGCTTGCACCAAAAACTTTGTGAACGATCGCAAATCTCTGAGGATCATCTGGAGGGAAATAAGGGGCAAATATGCAGTCTGCAGCACAGCGACGCCTCAAGAGTTTGCATGATGCACAAGGTGAATTTCCACCCATCTCCTTGCTTGCAAACAAAATAAAATGTGAGGGATTCAATCTTAGATAGAGTAACAGGATCTATCAAGAATCATTGTTTTTAATCTCGAACAATCCTATAACAGAGGAGGGAAGCTACAACTAAGGAGTAGAATGCATATTTATAATGGTTGTATAAAGGAAGTATTTGGCTTACACTTAATATAAAATGGATCCACATGATAAAATAGTGGTCATTTCAACAGCAGTACCTTGAACACAAACATGAGAATATCGAAGCCAATAAATAAAAAGGGAAGTAGCTTGAACGTGTATGGCACAACTGTACTCGTGTAAGAAACTGGAAATTGCAGTTCCCATAGTTTTAAGGCCTACATATATATAGTAGTAGTTAATGGTGTGATAAAGGGGATACATTGCTAGCAACACTTATACTTAGTATTCGCAAGAAAATCTAAATTATTGAGAATGCAAGATGATGAGAGAGTTGAATGACTTAATAAAAAAAGGGGTAAAGATATAAGAGAACTTAATAAAACCAAAAAGTGGAGAAAACATCTTAGGATCTCCAATATTAGATCAACAATACAAGAAATTTTAAATTTGTACCATTAATGAAAATAAAGATGTGAGATAAAGACTTGATTTGTTGTCATGGAAATCATCTCGATTAATGCATATATAAATATGGCAATCTTTACGAGAGGTTGACCACCGCCTTGGCGTGTGATAAAGTCGGCATTATGCAACTATTCTGTTTCCACATTCTAACTTGACTCTTCAATCACACTCCATAAAATATTTAGTATACAAGAAATTCAGGGGGAGAAAGACTAACACAGGTGGACTTTAAGATGAGAATGCTTAACAAGAGGAAAATCTTTAGCAAAAGAAAAGAGTTAACACCAGTTGACGAATAGACAATGGTGAGCAGTTTGGATCTACCAACATACATTCTAGTAAATTTAATGGTATTCAAACTCCATAATACCAAACCCGATAGACGCAAGAGAGGAACAAATGGGTCGTGCCTAATGTGAATGTTTGTTGGCCTGGCCAACATTCACATGGATGCAAATACACTTACACGCTCTTCAAAAACATCTCAAAGCACTACTAACCATGACTTCTTGTTTTACTCAGTTTAATGGTGGCGTCTTAATTGTAAGAAGAACACGCATGAACATGGTCGACAGAACCATTTCAGCTTTGTGAGAATCTTCAGAGTACTTGCAAATGGTTGGGGTAAGCCAAATATAGCTTTCTTCTAATGGTTCTAAAAAATAACTATGCATAGAGTACTTACAGTTTCAAAGCTCTACCCTTCCCCAGGTTGCTCAAAAACTACTGCCCCAACCTCATCCTCGCAAAATCAAGAGGACACTCCTTCCTTGCAAATTATAACAGATTGTCAAACACTGTCGAAACACATACTGGAAATATGTTTTTTATAGACCGAACCTGTAATCCTATTCCGTTAGGCACACCCTGATAAGTTATTAGTGCTGCTCGACATGCAGGAAATGGAAAAAGGTCACAACCAGTTCTACTCACCAACAAGCCGTCGCAATGTCAAAGTCTTGATGTTAACCATTTAGCGGGATCAGACAGCAAGCTAAGATCCATCAGCTAATAAAAAAACCGCAGGAGGAATCAAATAAGAATTATTTACTTCATATTTGTAGAATCCTAAGAAGTAGCATTAAATACATCACATGATTCCAAACTTTCAAATCCTCTATTCCAAGGAAAACAGCTCTCCTTCCAAGTTGTCATGGTCCATTTTTCCTAAAAAAATTCTTCTAGGTGCGTATATTGTCTTACTACCACAAAGCAAAACATGGAACTCTGTTGAGTATGGTCAAGTTTTCAAAGCCTATTAGGAGAGACAAAAGAAGAAAACAGGTTTAGAAGCCTGCAAAACTAGCTTGGATTTTAGTGAGTACTTATATTTATTGGTACTAGAAAAAAATGGAAAAACACAGACATCTCTCACTATCCGAGAGAAAAGAACATGAGAGGAACCAATGCAAGCAATAAATGCCTTTTTTGGTGAAATGGAAGATTCGATTATTGAGAAGTGCAATGTTCTCGTTTCATAAATCAGAGACAAACTTCAAGCAGTTTTTCATAATAACAGGAAGTTTTCAGAAGGCGATACCTCACATAGGAAAGCATCCGAATGAGTTAACAGGGAAGTCAATGGGATTTCCAAAAGCAGAGTGCCCTAATGCAAAAAAAAAAAAAAAAAAAAAACCAGGCTCGGTTACCACCGAAAACAAAGGTAAAATAAACGCAGCCTTGCACATGATGAACTCAACATGGAAAATCAATCCTGCAAAGCGTACGGGTGAAAAAGATTCCGGATGTTTAAAAAAATGAGAAATTTGTGCCGAGGTCTATAGTCTGTAGTTGTTTCTCTACTGCTATGATGCTTCAGCCGACTACTGAAAAGATTACTGGGTTATAATACAGATATACATGCACATACAGACATTTTTCCTCGTAGAAAATAATAATCACGAGTCTAGGAACAACCAGAACCCTTCAAAAGGATTCATACTGATGATATAACATAGTAACACAACAGCAACCAGATATCAGGCATATGCAAACTTCTACGGTGCAACTGTTATATGAAGTCGTACTATGTGATAGGAAAAGGTAGGTTACGAGATAGATTTACAGTTTAGAGTACATGCTGGATGTAGCGCTTACAGAAGGGTGCTTATTGTGTCCATAACATGTGCTGCAATGCTGCTGATAACCAGTACACTGCATAGACCTTGAGAAGGTGCTTCAAAGTCTCTGTAATGTGATGTGCAGGGTATATCCCTTATCATTAGGTCTTTCGTGAGGACATATCTTGTGCTTATTTCAACAAGAAAGTACAGTTTTTCACATCTCATGAGTGCTCGTCAATGACTTAATGCCATCCGTAGCATGAGTATTAAAAACTGGGTAGATCCAGAAGAGTGTCATACCACAAGTGTTCACACGACAGGCATATTCAGAAACAGTGTCATGCCATCCGTAGAGAATTCTCAATTTGCTGCTGATCTCCACGCTTTTCCTTATCAACTTTATCCTGCCTCTAACATCCACATCTGAATGAGATGCTTGCAGCTTAAAAGCCTAGTTTGCACATCGAAGTTTCTTTTAAGCTCCAAATGGTCTTACATTTCAGATAGCTTGCAGTCAGTGCCTGAAATGACGACCACATGATTTTGAGAACAACGATAATATGACAGCCTCAGGGCTCAGACCAACTTGTCCCGCTTCTGCTGAATGAAGTGCACCAAATAAACTTCACATCCCATCAGTGCTTGAAGAAAAAAAAAAAAAAAACATTCTACACCACAATGGCTTTTTCTGCTTTCATCTTACAAATGATAGCATATTGTTATCAGATCTATGCAGTGTTCATCCTGATATGAAATTCCTGCTGCACCGACATCTAATTTAAAGCAGCCCATACATGTGCAAAAAGATAGCCTTTATGCGACTCCAAAGACCAGGTTTTTCAGCAGACTGATACTCTCCATGCGACTTGGTCGAGGGTCAAGAAGAGAAAAAAATAAGAGGAACACAGACCCTGAGCTTGTTAAGCTGAGGTAAGAAGCAAAACAACGAAAGATAAACAAAATTAAAACCAGAATCAAAATTAAAATTTTAAAAAAATTGTGCAACTGGTCACAAGATTGATCTTTCATTACTGTCCAATATGTATTAGAGATGCGTGACTAAAGGGCATGAGTTAGAATTACCATATTATCTAATACTTGGTATATGATGATGACCGCACTGTGTCATATTAAATGAGAATAACTTTTTTGTACACTTCTGATTACAGATAAATTACAATGTGTTGACTTGACATAATTTTTAATAAACTCATTGACTTAGGCTTCTTTTCATATTTTGTCCTTGTAAATGAGTATGTGTTGTGAGTGGATTGAGAGAGGAAAAATAAGAGAATGAAGTGTTAGAATTGTGATATAAAATAGAGGTATAAAGTAATATGATATTTATAGAGGTATAAAGTAATATGATATATGATATAAAGTAGAGGTATTTTAGAGTTTTGATTACTCAAAACTTGCAAATTTAAGAAACATTGTAATTTATATGGGACATCCATATTTAGTAATATGTCGTAATTTATTTGAAACCGATGGAATACTATGTATCATAAGCTTGAGTTTTGGATAAAATTGTTCCTTGATACTTTTTTTGTTTCATATTAAATGCAATATTTTTTTTGTTATAAAATATATACAATACATATTTTATTTTCATATTTGCAATCAAATTTATATTAAATTAAATATATTACCTCATCACATCCCACTAACTTCTATCATATTCTTTCACATATTTTTACATCAACTCTCACAATCATAAAAAAAACAATATATTAATCAAACTCAACTTTTTTATAAAATTCCGTGTCGGATCAAACTATTATATATAATTCGAAACAAAGGGAATAATATAAAACTATCAAAACAAACCCCCCAACTTCACAAGCAATCCTCATGGCTGATGAATAAAAAGGATTTAAGCAAGGGAAAAATTTATCTTTGACTACTATTTATCCTGTTGTCAAACTCTCATCCTATAAATGACCCGGCAGCCAATTGAGTAGACAGTCGAAAGAAATTATAGAAAGTGCATTCCTGATTTATCACTTTAAATCTGCTTATAATAGTACACTAGATGATTCAGATGAAATTAGAGAATCAAGGACATTCATAGCTACTGGATGCAGGATGTTTCTTGTTTATCTGTTTTCCATGATAGCCCAAACAAAACATAGTACTAGTAGCCTTTCTTCCCGTTTCGACGAAGTCAGAGCCTGGGTGTGGTGTAACGCCTTAAGAAGCAGACCCCTTTAACATACTCCATACGTAAATTTCTTCTTTTCTTGGCATTGATTCTTCGAGGTTTCACAAGAAGAAAAAGGAACAACAAAAATCAAGCAGTTCAAATGGACATAAGATCGCTACGTTGGGAATCAAGATGCAGTTGTGCACTGTCTGTCATGCCACTGCTGGGAGAAGACAGACCCAATCGAGTGAGATCATAGATTTAGATAGGGTTTCACCCTACCGGTACAAGAGCAAAGTCGGCTTCGAATTGATCGCCAGTACAACACGGAGTGAGTAGTTCCATTAAAATAATATTTGTATAATAACTGCCTCTCAATGGATTTTAATATATACATTACATTTAACACATTATAAACTTTTTTAATGATAAAAATTACATCAACGAAGTCTAATCATCTTACAGAACGATTGGTGGCCAAAATATTTTCTTATCCATATGTACAAAAATTGCAATTTTAATGGAAAGAAGAGTATACTATACATATCATGACATTTTGGGCAACGCACAAACTCACTGCGCACGCACGCCATCTTTGAGTAACTTTTCTTATGTATCCCCCGTCACTAGATCTACGTGGAATAAGCATCCCAATAAGCAATGCCCGAGATGATAATGACATGCATCCATATGAGCAGTCTGAGTACATTATCCTACCAAAAATTATTTTTAGTAAAGCTCGGTTCCTAGTTCGTTCTGAGATACCAAAGGCGAGGAAACAGAAACTATGGACGACTGTAGCTGTATTCTACGACAGCAAAACCCATTGTACTGAACGTGGATATTGTCCTAGAACATATGTGGTACTCATCAAAGATGGTGGTAGTCTTTCCAAGGAAAACATATGTCGCACACCACATGATCCATCGAGCAGATTTAGATGATTGAAAAATGTTGACAACGGAAAGGAATCCTCCGCAGCCGCAAACTTTACCTGAGAAAACCAATACCAACGTTGCACATATCGACTTCTACCAACATAACAATCTCTTGATAACACCACAAAGGTCCTGTCACTCCAATTTTCTATCTTCCATTAGACACAAGAAAGACATCAAAAGATGGCATGTTAAATGAGTAGCACTCACCTGACACATTGAAACTAAAACTTACCAGCAAATTTTGGAGATTATCTTTATCTGGTACATAGGAAAAGCAATTTGGAGGTAATCCACTTGCTTCTCTAAAAAAAACATTTAAGTTCAAATCAATCCCAATCTCAAAGTAGCAGCATCGTTCCATGCCCAGGCGGGGAACTAAAAGCGAGTAACAACGCAGATGAACAGCCTACCTATTTATCTCTTTCCACGAAGAAAGAAGCGTGCAGGTGCAAAGTTACATTCCTCAGGACAACATTTTCCGACTTAAAAACATTTGACATGCCAGGTAGCAGTTCTTAGTATGGCCGTGACCGGTTTACTCCACGATCATGTCTATCAGGACCAGAACCTGAATCTCTGTAGTCCCTGCGCCTATCACCACCTCCGTAACCACCGCCTCTTCCACCACCTCTTCCACCACCCCTGCAAACCAAAAGTTGGACAACTCAGATCAGCAGATCAAGGAAACAAGCATTTCCAATAAGTTCTTATAGTTGACATCTCTACATGAAACACGCATCCAGGACAGAGGTGAGAGAGAAAAAAATAGGCAGTAAAAGAAGGCAAGTTTGTAGGCTCAAAGCAGCGGTTACAGAAATAAACACAGCTTCAAGACAACCTCTCATCACATAACATGCACCAGGAAGCCATTAAGCGCGAAGGGGAAAATGTACTGGCGTTTGGAGACAGGTTTGAGAGTTTGAAAACAGGAATAACAGAAACAATTATAGTTCCCACCATCCCACCAGGCACAAAACCTGTACTATGATGCCATCGTTCCATTGATGTTAAGGGTCTATATAGCAAGGCAACCTGCAGAGAACCCACAGGTCATTCAGAGCCATGAAATGGCTCCACCCAGTATGCAATTGACCCCGATCTTAAAGTAAACAAACTCAAAGAAAATCATACACGGAGTATATAGATCTAAAGTCTCCAGCAGGAAACTCATAACATTTTACATGTACATTTGTCCATAAAAAGCCGAGGGAACCCAGGGGGTGCACGGGGGTTGTAAAGTTTTTACACCATAGACATGAAACACCTCCCAACAAGAAAGCTGAGCCTAAAATCAATACTAAGAGGACATAATAGAGGAAATATGGAAAAAAAATGTAATGGCTTTTGGAGGCAGGTTTGTGAATTTGAAAGCAGAAGTAGAGAGATATAGTTCCCACTACCCAACTGAGCACAAACCCGTACTATGATGCCATTTCGTAATCGATGTTAGGGTCTAAATAGCAAGGCAACCAGCGGAATACCCACAGGTTATTCAGAACCACAAAAGGCTCCACCCAGTTTGCAAAAAACCCACTTGCAAGAGAGGTCACACAAATAGAAACATAGTCAGATCTCCGGCTAAACAGCCTGATCTTTAAAAGTAAAACTACATGCGCAAAAAATAAACCTTAACCATAATAGCTCCAAAAAGCGATTTGACTTGCAATAACTTGCATGCCCTTCAATAGACTAAGCACTAAGCTACAACTCAAGCAGAGTGCATCATAGTATTGACTCGAGACTTGAGTAAGCAGGAACGCAAGTCCTAAGCAAGAATGAAAGAAGAATCTAATACATCAAAGCTCAAAACTGTCAAAGGTAGAATCCCACCATCAACACTATTCAAACAAGTTGATATGAATATCACATGAGAGATCAGGATTGGAAAATATTCAAAAACAAGTACACAAGAAAATTACCTGTTGCCATATGAAGGTTGTTCCTTTGGTGCAGATACCTCAGCCATCGCAACACTGATTTTACAGCCTCTAATTTCATAATCTGCAAAGTAAAAACATGATAAATAACAGGATGCAAGTCCCACCACACCTCCCATTTTCATCACTTTTACTGATACAGAAAAGAAATAACAGCTGCTTACTGTTATAGAAGCCACCAGCAGAGTGAGCAGCAGAAGGATCCTCATATGATAAAACTGCATCGCCCTTAAAATTCCCCTGCTCATCATTGTACAGCTTTATATTCCAAGGCCACTGATCCTTGTAGCCTCTTTTTTGCTTGATTCTTGCAACCTGAAAAGTAAATTTAAGACATTAGACATCTATGACCAGATATGCACATAAGAAAACACATAAAAGCGACAACAACTCCAACCACACTAGTCTCAGCATGTTATAGCGGAGAAGAAAAATGCAGCTCGCTAGTGACAACATTGAAAATTAAGTTGATTAACAGCTTGGGTACATTAACACCTTTCTAGAAGAAGAAACGTCAATGGACTTAATAGCCCAAGGGAATAATAGTTGAAAAAATGATCAATGAATTTGTAATCCAGAATCCAGATAAGTGACTTAGAGGGTGCCCATCATGGTAGAATCATAAGGTATGACATCAGAAGATTGACGAGCAACCACATGTAAAAGTAATTATTTTACCTTGGACTGCTAATTCTTCTCCTTCAATCAAAGCTAATGTAAAAGGCTATTGATTGCAACTAGAAGTTTAGGATTACTACTTTGATTACACAAAGAGCAAAGCATAACATAGCATAAAAAAGGAGCCTCTTTTGGTACAATATATAAAATTAAAGATGAGCAACTCAGACGAATACTGTATTGGATTGTCTTGGATAAAGATAATCCGTCAACAAAACACATGTCGACACCAATAAACATAAAGCACATGTACAAAACTTTCAGAGAATGCAATGAATCAGAACACCAAAAACCATAATCAGCATATGAACAACACTTGGATAACGTTAATATGCAAGGTGAACATAGGGCCAAAGGAAGAGGAATATATATTACTGTTCCAATGCCTCCGAAAAGTTCCCTGAGTTCATCAATAGTGATATCAGGTGGCAAATTTGATATGTATATTCTGGAGTTTCTGCAAGTGTCATCACAATTTTCATCACACTGTTTGACAGTCTCTTGAACGGATGCTGGAGCAGAAGAACCACCGCTATAACTGCCTCTAGAACCCTGAGGACCACCACCATAACCACCAGAAGGAGGCCCACCTCGGGAACCACCTCGCGCATCTAATGTAGCATCTCCACCATAGGGGGGTGGATATGAACCAGGCCCACCAGTATAGCTTGTCGGGGGAGGAACAGCATCAGACCCATAACTAGTGTTACCATTATAAGCATTAGAGGGAGGAAAATTCCCGCCAGGTCCACCATATGAAGGCACAGGTGGAGAGGGTTGACCATAACCAACACTATCTCTGCCACGACTATCACCATATGAACCACGGCTGCCACTTCCGCCTTTCCCTCCATCATAACTGCCTCCTCTACCCCCTTTATCACCTCCATAAGAACCACTACTTTCTCTACTGTAGCTTCCTCCTCCAGTATTACCATGATCACCAGTACCCCGAGGAGCAGGTGTACCACATTTGTTACACTCAGTTCGTCTGGCAAAGTTCACATTCCCACAGCTACACCACATATACAAATTTCAATGACAACTTCGGCCATGAGTCATATTAAACATCAATCATCACACACTTTATACCCCAACAGACAACCAAGAACTACTAATTACAAACCAAGATATCAAAGATTTGGTGTTTAACGAATAAAGAATTTAGTATTATACCGGCAGATGATAATTTTTTACAGAAAAAGATGAGAGAAAGGCCTTACTTTGGGTCAGGACAACGCCAATCACCATCCCGGCCACTCCCTCCACGACCACCGCCTCGACCACCACGACCATTGCGGTCTCCTCCTTG
The DNA here is from genome assembly GCA_001925005.1 of Drosera capensis. NCBI lineage: Eukaryota > Viridiplantae > Streptophyta > Magnoliopsida > Caryophyllales > Droseraceae > Drosera > Drosera capensis. The sequence continues at coordinate 82,931 of LIEC01011345.1, forward strand.
ATATCCTCCCCCTCCTACAAAAAGCGCAGATCCATCAGATAACAACAAATTTATATCACCCAATCATAAACAAAATACACAAACTTCCAAGAATTTACTACCCTTATCCTGTGAATATCCCCCATAACCGCTGCCTCTTCCGCCTCCGTAACCTCCATCACGGCCATCCCCGCCGCCGCGGCCGCCACCACCCCTATCATACCCACCTCCGCCTCGAATACCATAATCTTCCTCTTTCCCTCCTCCATAACCTCTTCCTCCGCCTCCTCCACCATAACCTCCCCCACCGCCTCCACCATATCCACCGGCTCCACCGCTTCCCCCATAACCGCCAGCGGCGCCGCCTCCGTAACCACCAGGCCCGCCGTATCCACCGCCATCAGCGCCACCACCGTAGCCTCCGCCGTAACCTCCACCGGATTGTCGAGTAGGAGCAGACCCGTCGCCGCCGTACATCGTCACAAAGAGACCTAGGGTTTCGAAGCTTTTTCTCACCACGGGTCTCGAGAGGCGAGAGGCGAGAGACTATAAGAGGGCAACGCAAATAAGTGTATTTATAGTACTTGGACCAGGGTTATTATTTCTCCGGAATTATGCAAAATGAGAATTGCCTTTATTTATAAATAAAAATTTAATTAGATGAAATATATTTTTCATTACAAAAACAACAAGCTTATTTCATTAAATATAGTTTTATTTCTTAAAAAGAACAAAGCTTTATCTCAATTCAAGGGACAACAACCCTCACAGGAATAAAAAAACAAAAAATTAAAAATTATTATAGTTATTATTATTTTGATAAGTTATGAGGGGACACCTTTTTTCTATTATCATATTTTGTATTTATAATGAAAATTTATCTTGATGTGTCGATCATTTATGACTTATGTTGATGTGAATATATAAAATAAACAACACATAAAACAACATCAATATCCTGAAAAAATTGGACGAAATATAATCAGTCCTATTTCCATTATAAATCTGAGGCGGCCTCATGTGAAGAAAGAAGACATCGTTCAATCCTTGTCCGTGTGAATATTCTATCCAACACCAAACTGAGGTAGGAAACACATGGACACAAAGAAACAAAATGAAAAGACGATTGGCTTCGTTAAGAACCTTTTCTACAGAAACCAATGGCTTTGTGAAGTTGTCTACAAATCAAGACAGTAAACAACAGAGAATAGAGGAAGCAAAATCGAGTTCATTCAAATACTTCCAATATACATCATACAGAATTCAGGAAGCTAACAAACACCAATGCTGAGAACAAAACGATGGAATACCCTTGAAGCACAATTCCTGAATTTCGGATCTGAACAAAGAACCTACACGGATTAACCGAGGGATCGACTGTAGTGATCAAGCCTAAACCACCAAAATTACAACTATCTCCACTTTGATCATGCTGCTGGTAGTAGCAGTTAAATGCATAAGAGACATTAGCCGGCCAAGTGAGGTTAGAACAAGAACCACCAGGAGACAACAGAGTGCTGCAATCAGCCAAAGAGCATGCATCCAAGGCACTCGGGGTGGCATTTGTAAGGTCCTTGCTGTTATCTACTACACACCATCTTGCTGATAGGTACTCCACATTCTCAGCATTTACGAGAGTTTTTTGAGAGCTTAAACCTGCTAAATCAAGCTGATACTTGGCTTGCCCATCAAAGGTGAAAATACCCCAATGCCTTTCAAAGCTCCCATACGCAATGCCTCTTTGATCCTCGTCTAGCAAGCTATGAATGTAAACTTCTTTTGGTGGCTGATGGGGCCTAAGAGGAGTCCCTGTTTTGCTCAATAGATGGTCAAGCAAGCACCTTACAAAAGTTCGAGAATTAGATGGGGTCGCATACACTGCACCATCCGTGGGCCAACCTATCTCGCCAATCATGATATCTATCTTTGGAAATCCAATGCTTGTTAGTGCTATAACTAGAGTATCATAGATCAAGTCGAAGCTATTAGTGTAGAGTCTGTGGGTGTCATTGATAGGCTTCGCAGTAGTCTCTCTGAATAGCGAAAAACTGAGAGTGATGTTTTTGTCCTGCTGAAGAAGGTTGAATGGAGATATGCTGACCAGGAATGGTGAATCATGTTTAGTGAGAAACGTTAGTAGCTCGATCATTGTTCTGTTTAGATCAGGTCTGAAATGGCCTTTGGAAGGCAAGCCAGAATCTGACAAAAAGGCATCGTAACTGCATGGAACAATGACCCTCACTTCGTCCGCTAAGTTTGCCTTGATCAGAGCTTTTTGGATGTTAATGACAGCACCGATGACAAAAGGGACATACCGCCCACCATAACCATGCAAAAATGGCGCATCCCCAACTGCAATGTACCTATAAGATCAATCAAACCAGTAAAATCTTTCATACTATGCCAAATTCAACTCATAATGCGAGCGGAATTATAATCGTTGTATTGTTGCATCTGTAAGAAATGTTTCCAACTCATATGCTGAGCAATGAGAGACGCTCTCCCTAGCTATTGCATCACAGCGTTACCCTCACCAATTAGGCAATTAGAAAACAGAAAGGTTATGTCAAACCGCACTATCATTTATCAGACAATCAGCAGCACTTGCTGCTGATATCAGTAACGTAAACCCCTTATCAACTCAATGACAATACACAATAGTCCCAAATAGATAACATACTCGATGCGCACCACGCCGCCCCCGCCCCCGCCGGAGACATAGCGAGTGACATTATCATGAACCCAACTCTCGGCGGCCTTCAACGACGAGTTAAGTGTCTCGAGCATCGAATTCGGCACACCGACTACGACATTGATGTTGGAGCCAGCGAGGGCCCGGAGAACTGTAGGATTGGAATCGGAGAGCTTGACTTTGGTGATGGCGTTGGATTTGAGGAGCTGCACCACCGTGTGCGCTGGGATTGGGTGTGATGCATTGCTGCCCCAGTTCACTCCCACAGCTGCAGTGGAAGCCGAGGAAACGGAAACCCTAGAGGGGTAGGGAGAGGGGAATGGGAAGCTCAGAATCGAGAGCGTTGTGAGCAGGAGAAGAGGACATCGGAGTGGGGTTTGAGCCATTTGGAGTTGCAAAGCGAAAGCTCACTCGTACACTACACAGTATTTGTGTTGATTTTGTCCGGTTTAAGGTATCCCAGGTTAAATTCAACCTATATATAATATTTTATTTTAATGATATAAAAAAATTATATAATTAATATTAAATTTAAATATATAATTTAAATTATTATTAATATTTTATGATAATTTTTAAAAAAATTATTGTTTAATAGTTTTATGACGTAAGTTAAACTTCATTGATAAATATATTTTTTTAATTATTATAAATAATTTGGGTTTGGGGATTAAATTTTTTATCCAGCTTCTATGCATAATAGCACATTATCATAGGTTTACAATGGAATGCAATGAACTTTGGCTTCAGTAGTCAAGGATAAATATATTTTTGTTGAGCATTGTCAAAGTTCTCGATCTTAGATATCCACGACCAATTACAATGATACATCTTAGATAGAACCACACATTTTCAGACCGTGAAATCACAAATTGCAAACTTTAGATAAAATTGATTGGATCAAAATTGGATAATGTGGATCTAGCACATGAGTGATGTGCGTGCTCTGGTGTGAATCGGGTTCGGACAGCGAGACGTCGTACTCATTATTATATCCCAAAAAAAGCACAGAGCGAAAGTGATCGGCAACTGCGGAGAAGAGGGCGGAAGACATGTCAGTTGAGAAGAGAGAAGCGGTGTGCGTCACCGACGGCAGCGGCTACATTGGCTCATGGCTGGTCCGTCTCCTCCTCGATCGCGGCTACACCGTTCACGCCACAGTCCGCGATCTCGCTTCGTTTCCTCTTCCTCCAATTCCATCATCAATTCCTAGTTCTGTTGTGAGCAATGATTTCTGTTCTTTGATGTAATGTTTACGGATCCTAGCGTAATATCTTAGGGTTTATATATATATATATATATATATAATATCGATTTGGTGATTTGGTTTGTTGTACACAGAGGATGAGAAGGAGACGAAGCATCTATTAGCCTTAGAAGGAGCGGATGCTCGTCTTAGTCTGTTCCCAATCGATCTGCTTGATTATGGCTCTGTTTTGGCTGCGGTTACTGAAACAGTTGGTGTTTTCCATGTGGCTTCACCGTGCACTGTGGATGAAATCAAGAACCCTGAGGTGATGAAACTTATGATCCTGGTCGCTGTCCTACTGACAATGCTGTTTTATTAGCTACTACTTGTAATGATTGTTCTGGTGCATTCAAGGAGAGGAGCCGGAATTGCCTCAAGCAAGGTTGCTTGTGTTCGGTGTTCTTTTTGTAGGAGGAGGTTTTGGGCCCGGCTGTTACAGGGACTAAACATGTCCTTACAGCTGCCAAGGAAGTCGGGGTTAAGCGCGTTGTTGTCACCTCGTCGATTTCTGCTATTACACAAAGTCCACATTGGCCTGCTGATGTTTCCAAGCGAGAGGATTGTTGGACTGATGTCGATTATTGCAAACAGAAAGGGGTATGCTTCCGTTGCTTTGTAACTGCTGGCGCACATTTTCATGGTGGATGATTTTTTTGATCAAAAGGAGAGTCAGTGTATCTCCACTTTTGTCGCCATGTTAACTATGCGCATGATACTGAAGCAAGGGAGTCAAATTTTCGGCCTTCTTGAACTCATTTAACAGTTAATTGATCAAGAATGTCTTCTTCCTTGTGTTGTACGTAGCTGTGGTATCCACTTTCAAAGACTCTGGCTGAAAAAGAAGCTTGGGAATTTGCTGAAAAGAATGGTTTGGATGTGGTGACGGTGAATCCAGGCACTGTTTTGGGACCTATTATTCCTCCCGCTATAAATGCAAGCATGCTAGTGCTTCTGCGCCTTCTTCAGGGTAATCTTCTGCCTGCTGATTTGTTTCTCGTCCAGGATGATTATACTTTATTCTAAGTTGCTCAATCCTGTGCATAGATCTCTTTGTACCCTGCAGCTTGTTTGAAAACATTTACTAACTGTAAAAAACATATAACAGGGTCTACCGAAGAATATCCAGATTTTTATATGGGACCTGTCCATGTGAAAGATGTTGCCCTTGCACACATCTTAGTGTATGAGAACAAATCGGCAGCAGGAAGACACTAGTGTGTTGAGTCCATATCTCATTTTTGGGATTTTGCTGCGAAAGTTGCTGAAATATATCCGGAGTATAGCGTTCCAAGGTAGTGTAGTCCCGGGGTGTTCTACCTTTAATTCAGTTGTGTTCTTTTTGTGAAACTACCTGGAGACAACTCACAATGTTAAAATGAATATCATGTCAAGTAATGCACAACTTTTAATTTGATAATGTGATCATTCCTTCATCAGGTTCTTAACTCAAGGTTTCTATTTCCTGTATCTAATAGGTTGCCAAGGGATACTCAGCCGGGATTGCTGCGGGACAATAATGGAGCACGGAAGTTGATGGATCTAGGACTGCATTTCATTCCCTTGGAGCAAATAATCAAGGATGGTGTTGAAAGTCTAATGAGCAGAGGATTTATATCTTGATCGTATTGTGGGAATGCCTTCTCAAAGCTCTAGTTGTATAATCTATGCTGGCTGAAATGAGTCCAGATAGAAGGAAGTTATACTATCTATGATTAGTACTTGAAGCAGGAAGGGGAAACTTATGGGACTGATGTCTATTATTGCAAGTAGAGAGGAAATGCATTTCTGTTGGATAGATTTCAGTTTCATGTATGCCATTGATTTGTACACTTTGTTATTGCAGTTGAACTGTCAGATGATACTTGAAGTTCACATATCTTAGCACGGATGCCTTGCTAGCTACGGGGCGGAGTTGGTTTCCAGCAGACAGAGATTAGACAACACCATCAATCCACCGTCTATAAAAAGATAGCAACACCAGGTATGCATGCTTTTCGTATATCCAAGTTTGAACACTAAAGTGCTATGTTATAAGTCTTATGACCATGATGCGACTCACACCTCGTTTTCTGGCTTTATCTTTCATAATCTGATGCCAGTGTTTCAACATCAGCTGCATACATCTTGCTCTCTTGAAGCATAGTTGTGGTGAAACATTTACGAAGAAACTACTCTATCAAAATTTCGACATAATCATGGTAGTCTGATTTATTTTTGATACTATGACATGATAGTGGATCTACTGAACCAGATTTTGGACTAGCCTGAGCGTCTAACCCGAACTACACAGATATCTTGAATCAAAATTGGTGCATTCAGAGAGTATTTACCACTTTTTTTTCTTTCCCGTGTGTTAGGTCAAAGAATAAACGATGCAAGGGCATAGGCTGCACCCCATTTTTCATACAAGTGAGATGCATATTATTCATTTCGTCCTATGAAAATTATAGTATTTGTTTTATTTAGATATCATGTAAATTATAACCTTTTCTAATTTAATAGAGAATAACAAATTACAGTATATTCACTAATTCCTCCTATCGTTATTATAATAAATCATATTTTTAATATTTTTCAATACAAATTCAATACACATGAATTAAATCAAACCGTTGTAATTTTTACACGAAGGGAGTAGCTTATAGTTTTATTGTACTAGAATATAATGTACTATGGAACATGAAAAGTGATTGGTGGGACAATTGTAAGCCTTTTAACCCATAATTATCAAGATTGAACCGACTCGACCGGTCGAACGGGTTTAATCATGATCCGATGAGAATCGATCCAAATGAAAAACCGGTAAACAATAGTTTCGATCAAAGGATTTAATTGATCAAATCGAAAAAAAACTCAGACAATTAAACTGAAATAAATTAAATTATTAAAAGCAATTATTCAAAAAAATTAAAAAATATGCATACAACTTAATTAAATACTTCTATGATCCATTTTCAATGGTCCATTAATCGAGGTCTTAGCCATAACCGTGCTTTAACCATAGAGTACAATATTATCAAAGTATCTGTACTAAATTCTTTAGTTGTGTCGGATCATCATCAGCATCATGCCTAATTAGCAGCTGAGCTTCCTTGCACTGCGAGAAAGCACAACCAAACACACATTAGAAACTGAAGATCTCGAGAACCTGCCTGTATTAAGAGGAAAAACTCAATGATAGTGATCGTATATTTCATCTGGCACTACCTTAGCCAATTTGACCAAACAATCAATCAGTCAGTCATCATTATTAATCAAATCCATCCCGACCATACACATAAATCATTACTACTAACATACTGACAACAGCTCTATAGTTAACTACCAACACCGGAACGTAAAAATTATTCCGGCTAATGAACTAGGCTGCTGTGACAGAAGCACCAGACGCGCCGCCACCAGCATCACCATCACCACGACCGCTGCCACCAGCATCACCATCACCACTTGCACCGCCTTCACCCTACCCGCCAGGTTGTTTTCGCTTCTCCTTCTCACAAGGAATCCCTCTAGCCTTCGCCTGCCCTTCCCTCACCTCCCTAAGATAAATCCTCACTGCCCTCGCTTCAAAGGGGTTAGACTCTAACAAAAAGCGCCTTGTCCATGATAGAAAGAAGAATATGGTGACAGATTTACCAAGGTAAAAATGGGGAAGTAAAAACTTACTCATTAGTTCAACTTTCTATTGCTACAATGTACGAACACTATTTGTTAGGGTAAAAGCTAACAGTAACAGTCTACTTAGTTTTGCCATCTATTGATGAAATCGGCTTAGAGGTTCCATATGGACTGTTTCTTGGGGAATGATATAATGTACGTTGGCCCCCGTACACGTTACGTTGGTCGTGACAAAAAATTGTAAGGACATTGTTTTCTTTTTACATATCTCACCTCTATATGTCGTACATGATTCGCGGTACATCAGAGCATCCATAATGCAAGCTTTTTTTCCACCTCAACCTGCCGCGGTCTCCTGATTTGGAGTTCAAAAGGTTAAACATGTGGGGTTTTGAATCTCCCATCAAATTTGAAGTTGTTCTCAACTGCAGATTCCACTGTATGAGTTTTCTATTGAGAGCCTTTCATCACTGTTGGTCCATTTTCTTGTCTTTGTTGCTCTCCATTCCATTTTTCCCAATTTTTGGAGTCTCTTGAAAAAAGTCATCCATCTCATCTTTTATGGAGATTTAACATCCACACCTTTGTGGATGCTCCGAGGGACGTGAGAGTGTATTCGATAACTCTCATCATGTTCAAAACACTCTCTATCCCAAATAAATCATGAAGAATCACTCCCGATCCCGAATAAATCACGATCAACTTTTTTTTCTTTTTGGATAAAATGATCCACATTTTTTAAGATACTAACACACTCTTTTGGTTAAATACTTCATATTTGTTCCAAATAAATTGCATTGACACTCTTAATTAATGTACTCCTTGTTAATGCTAATAGAATGATGGCATCTTTAAAATCAATTATCTTCACTAATTTTTTTTATCATAAAAAAAAAGATTCCTTGAAAGATTATGTATTTAAGATTCGAGGAATAAAATATTCATGAAATTTTTTACTTCCTCCGTCCCAATATTATTGAAACGCATATAAAATTTAGATTTATTTTTTTTCTTTTTCAATTCTAATTCTCGATCTGGCTAGCAGCGGGCTACCTTCCATTTTGAGGGTGCATAAGGGGATTAAGGTTTGATACCCACAGTTCAGAAGATCAGATTCTTTTGTTCCTTCATCCTAAAACAATGAATATACAAATGTATCTTTCTCTTCTTTCTTTTTATTTTTTATTTTTTATCTGATTTGTTTGTCAAGTTAGTTGTAACTTGTATATTTAGCAGATACAAATCAGAAATCAGCTGATGGGTATTTACATTCAAGTTCAATAATCAAAGGATCACATTCACTTATGAACTTGCTCATGAAACGCTTCAAAACATCTATTTTTTCCAACTAAAACAAACCTTTGGATAGAAAGGCGCCCGATATAGAGTGGTCACGTCATCCCAACCCAAGAAAAACATGGGCAACATACTGGAGCATTAAACCAACGGCAGCTTAACAATTCAGGGTAGTTTTCAAGCGCCAACCCCTCAAGTACCTGCAGAATTTTGTTGGAGTACTTCGACTCCTCTCATTGCCGAAATATCCGTTCGCAAGCAATGCCTGAGGACTGTCCACAGCTCTACCAAGATCAGAGCCGAGTCATTAATTGGCTTTTCTAAGCTGCCAGTAAATCCAACGACGAGTTGTACAAACAAGAGTTGCAAGTCCAGACAAATGAGAACTTCATGGCTTAAGGGCTATTACCGTGAAGTAAATTCTAAGCAAGCTTGCTCATGTCAATGATTTGAGAGAAGGCAACCGCTTCGATCTTTCTGAAAACAGCATCTATGGTAAATCATAGCAATAACCTTTCACTCCTCTTGTTTTCGACTTCCCCAATTTCTCGGGATTTTCTATAAAGGCCCATGCTCCTATCCAAGAACCCTTCCCTCATCATAGTAGCATATCTTTGCCGGATCTCCACAAGGGGGTGCCGCTCAATGAGTTGGTCTCCATCATAGGCTTCTCTGAGTACTACCGTCTGGGTATCATTCTTCTTAGAAATGTAGAAAATGCCTGGATGGCGCTCAAATACCTTTGTGAATTTCTGCGGCAAAGAAAAAGCACCGCGAAGGTTGCTTACATTTTTCCGCTCAGTTTGCTTTTGTATCATGAGATGGAGAAGTTCATGAAAGACTCCCACAATCCGTTTCTCGGACACATCCGTGCGAGGATCCAAGTGGGAAGCATCAGTGTAAGGGGAGGTATAAGGGAGTTGCTGCCACTCTTCTAACCATTTCATGCACTTCTTCTTCAACCCAAAACCCCTTGTAAACCCTACTGGAAAAGCAAGGGACTGATTTGTTCCCTCTTCCTTGGCAAACCTCTTCTGCAAATTAGAAACAGCAAGCTCCTTATTCCAAGACAACAGCTTCAATCCAACCCGATCATCAACAAGGTCGACGAGGGCAAAGTGATCGGGATTTCGAGGCACTAAAGACTGATGGTAATCAAGAGGCAAACCCATATCCCATCTCAACTGATCAATGGTCTGCAAAGGAAGAGTCATTCCCTTAGAAAGCATCAGCAGCTTACAAAGCCTATCGACAATATCCTTTCCATTTTTCTCCATGATCCTAATTTCTTCCCTGTAAAGTTCCATAGCTTCACTGGTCAAGCAAAACATAGGCACCCTCGTCCCGCCGCTATCAAGGAACGAAGATTCGTGAAACATGGTGGGATATCTCCTGACGAAGCTGGAGAGCTTGAGATCATGAGGGAAACCAAGCTGGCCGGGATGGCGATTGAGGCGGTATATGGGGACAAAGGGATCCGATTGGGAGGAAATGATGGAAACGAGGATGGATGCGGCACGGAGATCCCTCTGGCCAGCGACGGCGGCATCGAGTGATGGATCCTTGACCCATTTGAGCTTCACATTGACAAGACCACGCTTTTGCAAATGAATGAACCACAGAATCCTCTCGTGAATAGAGCATCGACGAGAGCAGCAGCCCCGTATGGTGCTGAGACACAAAACCATGTCTCATCCGACAATTCTACGAACCAGATCAGTAGATGGAATAATTTGGGGTTGAATTTCGACTGAATCAACACAAAATCCTCGCACAGCGAAGTTCAATTGGTCACGGTGACCAACTTGAGAGGGCAATCAGCCGCCGCCGGCGAAGTGAGTGATCGTGATTGCGCAATACCCTTTCACAATTCGCTGCTGAAAACGCCGCTACGGTGGTTTTTTGTTCCCCTCTTTTTTTAAGGGTTTTAATGAATTGACGATGGACATTAAATGTGGTTTAAAGTCGACAAACACTGACCAGTTTTCTTTGCTTTTCCATTTCCAATAACCAATTGTAACCGTGATTTCACTCAACCTAATCACTTGTTAAAAACATTTGACTCGTTCTCTCGTTTTTCACCAATTTGCTTCTCAGAGTTTCTTCCCACAATCAGAGTTTTTCAACGTGAACTTACTCCCTTTTTTTTTTCCAGCAAAATGTAACACGGCACAAAAGTTCCTCTAAAAATCTAAAGCGAAACTTGTGCCAAGACACTTGGATTTACAAATGAATCTTGATCCTTCAACCAGAAACTGCCATAGGATGCTATACAATCTAGTCAGAAAGAACTACTACAAGGAACAGAACGAATTGGTTTGTCGTGTTAAGAAGGAATTGAAGAACGTATACACGAGAGAGATAACAAGAGAGGATATCCTCAGAGCACCAAGTCACAAAACTCAACTACTACTGTAATAAAAGCTACACAAGATGGCATGATACAGCAGCACCTGATCTTGGGCCCGATGAGACACACTCAAGAATCCAACACTACACAACCTTGGCAATTGCCATCATCACAACATCAGAACATGATCAAAATCTGCGCATCCATCCATCAACCACCAAACCATGGCATCACCGAACAATGATGAACAAAATCCGGGCATCCACCCATCCATCTATCCACCCACACCACCAAACAAAGTACTCCACTAGTATGATTTCTAACCTAAACCTAAACCTAAACCTAATCTGATCGGACGGTGGGGGATAGGTGGAAGAGAACAACAACAAGGGCAGCGGATCAAACCGTTGCGATTACACTTCTCACAAGGCCTGAACTCGCCGTTCTCGTCCGCGAACACCTTTCGGCTCCCGTTACATTCATCGCAGACGACGAACCTCAACCCGCCGCACCCCCCGCATTGCCCCAACTCCGCCAGCGGCAATCCCTCCAACATCTTGTTGAGCTCTCCGATCTCGTGCAGCTGCTTCACCTCCTCCGCACCTCCCACATACTTTCCCCCTATGAAAACCCTAGGCAGGCTCAATCTCGCCGCCTCATCGCCGAGAACGGACCTCAACTCGTCCATGAAGCGAGGGTCCATGGAGACGTCTCTCTCGTCGATCGAAACCCTGAAGCCGCTGAGACTCGCCTTGACCTCCCTGCACGCGTCGAACGTCGAGCGAATCACTCTCAGGCTCGTCGTGTAAATCACAACAGCCGACTCCCACCCCGGGATCAAGATTGGCGTGGTACTCGCCGGGGGCTTGAGGAAGGAGGTTGTGGCGGCGCGGACTTGGTGGAAGACGGCGGCGGGGTGGTTGTTGGAGGTGGAGGGGTCGTCGTCGTCGTCGTCGTCGTCGCCGCCGGCTAGGAGGGATTGGACGTCCTTCAAGGAGGAGCACCGGAAAGTGGAATGGGAGACGGAAGAGGGATTCCTTGAACGGCGAGACGACGTTCTTCGCCACGGCGGCCACATCACTACTCAATCGATGGATTGATTTTCTTGGAGAAAGAGAGCCAAGAAGGGAAATGGAGGAAATTGGAAAAGCGTTTTCTTGGAGGGGTTTGGTGTGGTGATGGTGAAAGAAAGAAAGAAAGACGACGCTCGATTGCTGGCTGGTGTGGCTTTGTCGCCTCGCCGCGGATGAGTTTGTTTGTGCGCGTTTTGTTTTGTGGGTTGGGTTGGGGGGCGACAGAAAGGGGATGAGGAGGAGCTGTGGGGTGGGGTAAGCAAATCGACTTGGGTTGTTATGTTGGTTGGGATCCAACTTCACTTCTTATAGCGTCATCATGAAAACTTTACTTAAAACCCCAAATTATTGGTTTCAATGACATGGGATGAAACGTATGTTTAAACAAAACGAAGTCCCCTAATAAGAAAACATTGAGTACAGAACTTTCACTCCCTTGCCTTTTTTTGCAGACAAAATAAATGGAAATCCCATCCCAAATCACGCACACCATAAATATGAGATATTTTTTTCTGTTGTTTCATGCACGTCTTTATGTTTTTTCGTTAAACTCATTCGAGGCTTATATTTTCTTTGCAAACTGATAGAGCAAAGATATTCATTTTCCAAACAGCACTATTTGTCGTTGTTTTTAATCCGTTTTAGGAGGAACAATAAGCACCGTCCGCCGCAGAGGTAGTTGATGGAGCAACTTGGGTGAAAACAAAGATGGAGAACGAGAAGGGGCTGGCTCATGGGCTGGTCACAGCTTTTAGCATATGCTTGCAAACCAGCACTGAACTTGATCTCTTCCAAAGTGGCCATGAGCCAGCAACGAGAGAGGGAAAAAAAACACTAAGATGCCTTTTGGGGGGGGGGGGGGGGGGGGGGGGAATAGAGTGAGAAAGCATTGGACCATTAGTCAAACTTTATAGGGTCAGTGACAGTGTGTGTTGTTGGATTGAGTCATCTGTCCTCATCTCACTACAAAACACTACACTACACTCCCTGCTATAGAGGAGTGGAGTTGAGTTGCTCACTTCTTGCCAGGAACTCGAATTCCATCATCAGTAAAAATGGTGTTTTGCTGCTGCTCCATCTCCTCCAGTCACCAGATTAGACTACGCATAAATGCATCCCATCTGGATCCTGAGAAACGACAGCGTATAACAACAGGCATCATCGGTTGGATTGAATTTTCTGTCTCAAAACCCAAAAGGAAACAGCAGACATGCATTCATTCATTCTAGCTTTTTGGCTTCTCCTTGGTTGGGTTGGGTTGGGTTGGGTGGTTCCTTCAAGTTGAAAAAAGGAGGCAATGGACAGTGTTTTTGGTCGCGTTCTGAGAAAGTATGAAACAGGATGAAAAGCTACGACAGTGACGACATCATCCCCAACCCCAACTATTATTCCCCCGAAGCTTTAGCAGTACTAGTACTAGTGTAATGTGGAGTACTATTCAACTGCAACAGATACACAAGGAGCAAGCAAGAGACATAGCATGATGCCTCAATCGCATTCTCCATCCCACCCTCCCTTCTCTTTTGTCTAAAGCACAAGCCACAACAACCCCACCTCTCTTCACCCGTCACATGCTCCGCTCCCCGCTAGTTTCTATCCAATAAGCTTGGACTAAACTTGATCCTAACTAGCTGACCCACTTCACATTCCACTATCAGCAACTCTCCACCCACGACACATAAGTATCGGATCAAAGATTGCATCCGTACAGAAATAGACGGCTATGCGAGGTCGGATGGATCGTGCTAAATGGTAGTAGTATCAGAACTTTGGTCCTTGTACAATGTAAACCTTAGGTTCTCCAATAAACCAAACCCCACCACCTAGCCAACCCCCTGACACTGGAGAAAAGTTCATATGCCTTCAAGCTGGTTGCCACCATCACATCGTACTATACAAGACAAAAGGGTTAAAACCTCAGTTTCAATCACAATAACTACTACCATGGGTATTGATGAAGAAATGCAATCATGAAAACATCAACTTCCTTTTCTACCTTCTTTCTTGCAAATAACAAAATTTGATACGGGAATGCTTACGATTCTTCTGAAGTTGCCGGAGTTTGTGTATGAATTTCAGATAGGGTAAACAACAGAGTCCGATTTACCTAATAGAGCAAAGCATTTAGGCAAATAATCTCCTGTATTCCTCGACCTCTTCACCCATCTCTTCTAGGCTTCTATCCTTCCTCTCCTTATCCAAGTCCAGCTTCTCTGCCAGCTCGTTCTCCTTCACATCTATCTGTTAATCATGGAGAGACAGCATTCAGAACATTGCATGACGAAACCAAAGGTGGTATATAAAAAGTAACACAATCCCTGACCAATTAATGGTTCAACTTTCAAGCAATTCAAAGAAGAGATTATCTAACTCACAGCATCGTAGATCTCGTCATTCTGATCAAAGTCACCAACTTTCTGAGGGAGAATATGGACGTGAACATGAGGGACTGTTTGCCCGGCCTGTGCACCATCCTAAAACATCAAGGAACATCACATTAGTGCCCAAGGTAGATCCACCATGTTTGCAAGCAGTAATACCACAACAGAACTTTTAGTGCGTCGTGTTGAGTTGGTGAGGGGAAACAGACAGCCAAGTTCCAAACACTTCGATAAGCACACAGGAAAAAGCAAGACAAAGAACTGAATGGCACATACTTGAATTGCAAATGTAAGAGATGACGCTTTATGATATTGCTCTAGCTGTCTGCCAACCTTCTGTGCTGTGAGCCATAGATCGGCTGTCTCACTAGGATTTAGGTCAAGAAAGCGCTTGACTTCACGCTTTGGGCACACAAGTACATGTGCAGGATGTCAAGGACGACGACGACAACAACAACATGAAGTCATGAATTTACGAATACCATACTGTTCTTTGCACTAGTATAACCGAAAGCAAATTGAAGTAACACACGAGTTGTGATAAGAGAAAAATTCGGTCTGATGTCTTTTTAATCTTTTCCAAGAAATGCTAGAAAATACACGGAAGATATAGATATGCAGCCAAATAATAGTAATACTTGAAGCACAAACCAGTCAAAGAAGCATACAAATTTACATAGGAAATCAACAGCCAAGATCCTTGTAGTTCATCAATGAGTCTAGCGAAATCAAGAGAAATTGAAGCGGTTCACATTTCACTAGATGCGATCTCATAGTGAGACTGAAAAATAAACCAACAGTTCTGCTAAATGGCAATCTATGACACTGCAGGATAGTGAACATTGTAACATAACAGTAGTGCTGTACTGCTGCGGATGATGTTTCTTCATGAGAACTACCCAGCTACTCATTTTGCAATAACCAACTCATTCAATCCACCAAAGCTCAACTATGTTAATCAAGCTGCAGAGAAGTATAGTCTCACTAGTAGAGGTGCATGCAGATACAAGTCAATCAAATAAATCAGGGTCCTGAAATAAATAAATTTGTCCGAAATAGTAGCAGATTAACAGAATCGTCAAGCAAATTTAATCATTTCCCAGCCTGATTCTCGAATGTCAAAAGTGCAAGGACATTTTGAATGCCAAAAATGGTGATCTACAAAGAAACTAATCTTGACAAATAAAGGATCTAAGAGAAAGACAGCGATTACTCCATCAAAATGTTACTCCTAGAAATAACGGATATGACCTGCAAAAACACACAAGAACACTATAAGAAAATGAGCAAAACTGCAGAGTAAGCCCAAATTCCATAATTGCACATAGAATTGAGTAAACACCAAGCAAGTTGCACAGAGAATTGAGTAACAAGGTTGCAGAATTCGAAGTCATTCCACTCGATGACACAGAAATGAGGAAGTAACTCATTACAAGCAGAGCGAGGAGGAGGATGAAAAAGGGATGAGTACCAGGAACAAGTGGGCGCAAATTGACCATAGCATAGGAGAGATCGGTGGAATTGAACACTTCATTCTCATGGATCTTGTACGGCCCAAACTTGTACTCGTTCGAACCCATCTGTCACCATAGAAAACCCATCTGTCACTAACATGAGAAGTCGCAATTGAACGCAACCGGAGCCGCTGCCGAATATCCAAATAAGGGTTCCTAATCCCGTCGCCGCCGAGGCAACGCCTTGCTCCACCGAGAGAAGATGGATGAAGCAGTTGCGTTGAGCTCGTTGAATCACCTGCTTCAACATCATTGTGTCGTTGCTGGACAACTTTTTCCAACACATTCGTGGAAAATGGGCCACTCTATTTCTCTTCAACAAGGTTTCATGTGGGCTGTTTCGACTTGGAGCTTGATTCAGAAGCCCAACAACAGCCCAACCGCCCAAGCCCAATGACTGACGGGTTAGACAGCAACGATTGACAACGATCCTCTTTTGGCAATCGAAACCCTAATTTAATTCGTCCTCTCCCCCAATTTACCACCCTATATTTGATGATGAATATCCGCTGAAACTCCGTAGGAGAGGAATATCCCCCAATTGACTAAGTACCCGTAGGAGAGCAATATCCCTCCGTCCAATTCATTTAGTCCATGCAAAACCGCTGAAACTCCGTCGTCGTCGTTGTGATCGAAGTCTTCCTAATGCATCAACAGGCGAGGCTCGTTTCGAGGACCGTCGCGTCGGTCGTTAAGAAAGAGTCATCCAAAAAAGAACAACTCCTTCGGGAGATTTGTTATCCCTGTTATTTGCGAGGAGTCAGGTTCGTGGATTTCTTGTTTTTTCGGAGCTCGCTCCTCAATAGGGTCAAGGGCTGACTCGATGACAAGCATCGCGCCCTTGCCGGAACATCAAGATAGCGATGTGTCTGTGTGTGAAACCCCGCGATACCAATCGTGCGCTCTCACCAACAGAGGAACTCATGACAAATACATTACCATGAGGTAACTAAATGAATAGAGCCTGTGCTGGGTTCTACTAATGATTTAATCCTACTACTATCATTTTTACCATGGTAGACTACTATCATTTGTGGAGTTGGGTGAATGGTAATTGTCTCAGTAGTCAAGACAAGACTGTTTCAAATCTCCGTGCCGCATCCATCCTCGTTTCCATCATTTCCTCCCAATCGGATCCCTTTGTTCCCATATACCGCCTCAATCGCCATCCCGGCCGGCTTGGTTTCCCTCATGATCTTAAGCTCTCCAGCTTCGTCAGGAGATATCCCACCATGTTTCACGAATCTTCGTTCCTTGATAGCGGCGGGACGAGGGTGCCTATGTTTTGCTTGACCAGTGAAGCTATGGAACTTTACAGGGAAGAAATTAGGATCATGGAGAAAAATGGAAAGGATATTGTCGATAGGCTTTGTAAGCTGCTGATGCTTTCTAAGGGAATGACCCTTCCTTTGGAGACCATTGATCAGTTGAGATGGGATATGGGTTTGCCCCTTGATTACCATCAGTCTTTAGTGCCTCGAAATCCCGATCACTTTGCCCTCGTCGACCTTGTTGATGATCGGGTTGGATTGAAGCTGTTGTCTTGGAAAAAGGAGCTTGCTGTTTCTAATTTGCAGAAGAGGTTTGCCAAGGAAGAGGGAACAAATCAGTCCCTTGCTTTTCCAGTAGGGTTTACAAGGGGTTTTGGGTTGAAGAAGAAGTGCATGAAATGGTTAGAAGAGTGGCAGCAACTCCCTTATACCTCCCCTTACACTGATGCTTCCCACTTGGATCCTCCCACGGATGTGTCCGAGAAACGGATTGTGGGAGTCTTTCATGAACTTCTCCATCTCATGATACAAAAGCAAACTGAGCGGAAAAATGTAAGCAACCTTCGCGGTGCTTTTTCTTTGCCGCAGAAATTCACAAAGGTATTTGAGCGCCATCCAGGCATTTTCTACATTTCTAAGAAGAATGATACCCAGACGGTAGTACTCAGAGAAGCCTATGATGGAGACCGACTCATTGAGCGGCACCCCCTTGTGGAGATCCGGCAAAGATATGCTACTATGATGAGGGAAGGGTTCTTGGATAGGAGCA
>LIEC01011346.1:0-37753 GCA_001925005.1 Drosera capensis
CTACCTCTAATCTTTCCGATCTCGACTTGTTGTGTTTTATGTCGCTTCCCTTTTTTTTTTTAGTTTTCTTTTTATTTCATTGTTATTTTGAATTAGTCAACCGTAATCATACTTGTGAGTTTTAATAGGAGAGGGAAGGGGAGGAAATGTGGGTTTGAGTTATTTTTGTTTTGTTTGTAGTGGAGTAAAGTTAGATTATTTTATCTTTTTACGTTTATGAGTTTTTTTTTAAAATAACATAATGAAATTATTATTTTATCCTTAATTTAAGATGTTGAAATTTTGTTGTTTTTTTTTAAAAAAAAAGATTATTTATTTATTCACACTCCCCTCCTCTCCAAAAACCCTCATTTTTTAAGGACTTATTTTGACAATAAAAACATCCTCTTTTCTCTCCAAACCCTACCCCTCATCTCCTATAAAAATCTCACAAATACACCAAATTTAAAGAATCTCCTCCACAATTCTTCCTTTTGCCTCCTCTCCCTTCCAATTTTACACTTACAAACAAAGCTTAAGAGAGAAAAATGAAATTGGTGAGAAAGCGGACAGAATTTTCCTCCCATGGGTTGCGCGTGAGTTTTTGGAGGAAACAAAGGAGAAGAAAATGGACCTAACTTTTCTCTCCTAATTTTCTTCTAAAAAATGAAAAGATTTGAAAGAAAAAAAAAAACTTGATTAAAAAAGATCTTCAAACTTCCATCACTAACATTTCCTCTTCTTCTATCAAATATCAAATATATTCAATAATTATATGGATATAATAAATATTTTTATTCTAAATAATATTTTTTCCTTCTTTTTTCTTCATTCACAAGCAAATAAAAAAACCTTTAATTTTCTTTTCCGTAACTTACAATCATGAAAAAAGGAAAATATCAATTTCTTATTCTTTTATATTTCATCATTTTTCTTCATTTCTTTTCTCTTCAAACTCACAACAAAACGTAATCAATTGAATCGAATTCCAACTAAAACGACAAAAAAAAAACACTTTACATAATCGCAAAACGGCCGCCGCCGACGGCCGTTGCCCTTTATCCCCAAACTCCTATATCTCATCACCATTCGAAGAACAAACCATCAAATTCACTCACTCAACACCACCGCGAACTGCCACCAGCTTCTCCTTTCACCATGGCAACAATTGCCGTCGCCGCCACAATTACCATGACGACGGCTGTCTTTCGTTTTCATAAAAAGCAATCACACTTTAACGACATAAAAAAAATTTAACTACAAAAACAACAACTAACATGAGCCTTTGGATCAAATCCATAGGAGCATCATTTCTTCTTTTGATTGGGATCACAAATTATACAGAAAATGACAGTACATCACGGAACAGCCGGCGATCCGCCTCCCTTGGTATCTTAGGTGACGATTCGTTGCAGTTGGATCCTCTGCAGTTATAAGACAACAGCACAAGTGTCGTTTGGTCTTTGTTTTTTTTGTTTTTTTTATTTCATTTAAAAATTGAAAAAAATATTTAAAATCTTATTATGAAAATATCAATCCTAAAAAAATCTAACAAAATAACCCTATAAAAACCCAATCAAAACACAAAAATAACCACTAAAACATCAAACAATCTGAACCGTTGGATTGAAAATATTACGATTTACTTTGCAACTGCACACAAGAGCGCGCACACACACCTACCGTGGATCCAATTCCTGATTCGTTGGCGTCTGTGGATTTTTTATAGCTTGAGCAAATATTGCATCGTAGTAGTCGGATTCATGGCTATTGTTACAGCAACAGCATGAATGTGGTTGATGATTTGAGTCGTTGGATTTTTTATCCAATGATTGAGGTTTGTTTTTTGATTGGGTTGTTTATGAATATATTTTTTTATGTATTTTTTAAAAGTTTTTTAGATTTTTAAATAGAGTTTTAAAATTTTTTATAGAGTTTTTTTTCCAGAAAAAAAGAAGAAGCGTGGGCACACTAACAGCAGATGTTGTGTTGGGGATCCAAAGGCAGAGGATCCAACTCCCTGCACCGTATGGGTCCGACTCTCTTGTATCTCAAGAGGAACGGTGAACGGTTGCTTTCAATGAGGCACAAGGAAGTGCTGTCATACGATATCTATACGGGAAATGTTAAAGGCTTTCCTGTGAATGTAACTTGTCGACAACAGCACCAAAAGAGAAAAAATTGTCCCGATCCAGAGATTTGGATTCATGTCCATGTTGAGAGTTTAGTACTTCGCTCTCAAGGAATCAACTTTGCTTCCAAGGAATCAGCTCTGTCCAACAGAAGCTGATGAAGCCCGAAGCGAAGCATTGCAGTTTTTGACTGCATATTAGTAGTCTCATTTGTTCTTGTCATAAGAGTCGATCGATTCTCTTATTTAAATTATTTGATCTTTGTTTGTTATCATTGATGTATTCTCTAAATCTATGTAGCATGGTTAATTATGGTCGAAGTATTCCCCCCCTTTTGAGGCTTGTTAGAAGTGTAGTATTATTGTGGTGATTAATTGTAAACCTGTGTCTGCGAAATTGTTCTTGATGTGACTTTGCTGGTTCCTCTCACCATCTCATGATCATAGCCGTATCTGGATAGCTCGCCCGCCCGCTGTTACCATAAGCTGAAGCCTGTAGTGCTCGAGCAATACAGGCTTGAGCACTACAGGCTTTAACGTTCATCAAAATACCTAAAAAAAACATTCATCAAAATATATTTATTGACTAGCCATTGATAATATCATAACTTAATCCACGTATTTCTTTTTTCTTATTCTTAATCTCATCCATATATTCTTAGAGTTCTAATACCGGTCACGAAAAACTCTTTCTTGTAATCCTAGCTACCACGGAGTAGTAAATAAATAGGTGATGTTCCACACAGATGGGAACATCATTATTCAATCAGGCAAATGCCTATTTTGATTACAAGGAAATCTCGTAAGTAACAGAACACAATCCACGCCAGCACTAAACATAATGATAACATACATAGACGACAACTTTATTGGACACAAATATGAGCATAGATCAATAAAATTGAAAAGGAAATTAGAGAATAAGATTTGGCGCGAAAGAACAATCAGAACCGAAGCCCGAGCATACCCATGTTTAACTATCACGGGCCATCTCAGGATAGCAAACCGTCGAGGCTGAAATCATACTCATCATCAGTAAATAACCTCGCCAAGCTACCTTCTTCATTGTCATCATCAGCAAAACCCTCCCACTCGTTATTCGCTGGATTTCTATCCATCATCCCAGTGTCCATCTGCTGCAGAGGATCCATGGCCATGTTATCGGGTACAAATCCTGAACCCTGCAATGACAAATCTTCTCCTGCATCCACCTGACTAGGTGGTGCCAGAGGTGGCTGAAGTGCATCTGCTGGCACAGATGGTGCGGCTGGTGCAAGATCAGTTGGCTGCATTGGCACAAAATTTGTTGACAACGAAGAGAACCCAGCTGGAAGCTCTTGGGGCATTGTTGTTGGAACCATAGGCATCATAAAAGTTGGTGTGTCTTCCATCATAGGAGTCAGAGGCGATGAAAGCTCAGGCATCATCATCGCTGGTGGTGATGAGAGCTCCTGAGGCATAATTGTTGGAACCGTAGGCATCATAAAAGAGGATGTGCCTTCCATCAGAGCAGACAGAGGCGATGAAAGCTCCGACACCATCATCAGTGGTGGTGAAACATATGGGAGCTCCTGTGGCACGGATGTTGGAACCATTGAATGATTAAAAGATGATGTGCCCTGTCTAATAGGAGGTTGGGGCTGTGAAAGCTCCGACATCATCTCGGCTGAAGGTGAAGCAAATGGGAGCTCCTGAGGCAGAGATGCTGCTAGAACCATAGACATCATATAAGACGACGTGTTCTCCATCATAGGAGACGGAGGCTGTGAAAGTCCGCACATCATCATTGCTGAAGGCGAAGCATATTGGAGCTCCTGAGGCAGAGATGTTCGTACCATAGACATCATATTAGATGATGAACCCTGCATCCCTGAAGAAGATGCAGGTGAAATCCTTGATAGCGTCATCATATTAGATGATGTGCCCACATTCAAATTCCGCGACTCCAGCGCCCCTTTGATCTCTTTGATCCTGCGGTCTATGGTCCAGACCAGATCATTCAACTCACTCCTGTACAAATTCTGAAATGGTGCACCAGCAAGGCACCGGTTCATGACCTCAAAGAGCTCATTTTCATAGCTGTCCCTGAGTTGCTTATCCAGCTTCTTGGTGAGTTTTGCTACTCTTTGTCCGAGGAACTGCTCTTGATCAAAGGTCCTCTTGTCTTTCTCCATCTCTGGCACCATCCGGTACCTTTCAATCACTTGGAGAGCCTTATCAGAGTTCGGCCAAATCTCAGGCTTGGCGTCAAAGGGACTGGAGATGATGGCACAGGCCTCCACACCACAGAGCGTAGTGATCTCACTGATCTTTTTCAGAAGACCGCTCTTCCTCTTCCTGTAGGTTGACCTCCTCGCATTTCTATCTTTAATGAATGCAAGAGTCACCTTTCTCTTGTGGGTTCTAGCCATTGCTGACAAATGAGGAGTGTGAGTTTTTGCTCAACAGTCATCAAGTATGTATATAGTGATAGAGGTTCAAGATCAATTAACTACGAAAACAGTTTAGGTAATGTATACTACAGCAGGAGATATTCGAAACTCTCGATCTAAGCGTTCGCACCTAGTTAGAATTAATGTTGATCCAGATACACTGAACTTGTAGATCGGTATCTTCCTCCTATGACTGATACACACACGCCGTACTATTTCCTGGCACACATCCAACCATCGATTTAGTCCTTAACTGCTTACAACGAAAATCAAGACAGATCCCCGAGTGCTTAAGATCACATCAGGATTAAGCCAATAGCAGCCATCGAAGTAAAAATTACGAATCTGCACTTCATTTGTTACTCTATGCCAGCAAATATGATTTCAATTCAAACATGTAGTGATGGATGCATACTATTAATGCATATCCATTATGATATTTTTCCATATGTTGCTGGAAACAGGATCAATGAGTCCATAAGTTTGAATTCAAAATCGTACAAAAATACTACCAAACATGATTTTTTCCCACCACCTTATTCAAACAACGAAACAGTCAGGGAAAAAAAGATAAAAAAAGGTCCGGAAGATCTACTTGGCTGAACTAACACAGATTAGTCCCATGTCCGTTTGGTTATCACATCGTCGAGATAAAATAAAACAGGTAACCCAAGACATAAGTGACAACCTGCAATATTGCAAGGATCACCCTACGAGGAAAATCACACAGAACTGATTGGTTTAAGCACTTGAGCAGAAGAATCGCATAACTATAGCCCCTCGCCCTGAATTTCTATTTACATGTATATCGTGCAAGACAGATTTTCAATGAGTGACAAAGCTGTACGAAATATAAGATGGTTAATACATACTCTAATTATTTGAGCCAAATGGATCTGACTTTCATCTTTCTGGTCCTGGACTTCTGCAATCACTAGCACGAAACAACTTTCCATATCATTGTCTTGGATCAACTAAGAAACCATCTGTGAATCTTTATTCTCAATCAGCACAACACGTTCATTATCGAAACTGATAGCATTTGCCAAATGCCATCATATTCGAATGCCTTCGGCATTCTTTACATCTGTTGGATCCAATCACCACAAGTAGAACACAATCCCTGCACATATCACACAGAGGAGTGCCACTGCCCCGACCTCGTTGTCTGCAATAGAAGTAAAACTGCATATATCCCGTGTAACAATCCTGGGGAGACCAAGGGAAAAATCCAACACCTAAGCTGGGCCAAAAGAACATACATATGTGAGCCGACCCAACTTTAACCCGAAACCTTGAATCATAAACAAACAAGTGTTCGCGACAACTCCTCCTCAATCCCCAACTTTCTTCCCAATCCAAGTATCCCGTTTCTGTTCTTTCACCATGCTGAGTCCGATTAGGGTTTCAATTCGATTCCGGTCTCGACTCAACCCCGCGATTTTTCCACTGCAGATTCTCATTCCAGAGACGCCGATGGGTGATTCAGCCTTTTCGTTGTTCTCACGATCCGCGCAAATTGGATTTTGGAGGAAGAAAATTCCCGATGAATAAACATCGAAGGCCTGGCGACGGGGAATCAGGAGTTCGAGTTTTTTTAGGTTTTGGATTTTCATCATCGGACAAATACATTATGTAGTTTCATCGAAGTTTTGGAATATAATCTTGTTGTATTGTATGTAATGAATCGAAGACTTAAGTATTGTTTTTCTTTTTGCAGCCTCACTACAACATTTTTTTATATTAATGCAAATCTGATAATTTTTTATTCCAAATATCATGAAAGAACTAGATATCGAATAAAACGATAAAACAATTAATAACAAGAGAAAATAAAATGAGATTATCTTATATTGTCGTACATAACTGAAAATGCAACAAAAACGAGAGATAACTGACATAAAGAGATCTAACAAGGAGAACATATAATTCCCTAGATTTATTACTTGTTCTAAAGTTCGAGATTAAAATAACACGATGAAAAGCTCAATTCAGTTTCCCTGATAGAAGAACTCATTAGGAAATGGAGGGTTCTCCATAGCTAAAACCATTGCTAGGCCCAGCATAGCCACTCGGTCTTGTAACACTACTCGGCCCTGCAACATTGCTTGGCACTGCAAAGCCACTCGAACCGACGTAGTTGGCGTCAACAAATGACATATGACGGATGTCGTCGTTCCCTTCGAATCCCATAATGTCATCGACCTGATAATCATGCATCATCCATGGCTGCATTTGCATGGGGTTGATGGCTCCAAAAGCAGGGTCAACAATTCCTATTTCAGACTCCAACTGATCATCCACTGCTGGCTCTACAGGTTGAGTCAGCAGAGGACGACCAGATGGCATGGATGGAGAAAGGGAGGACACCAAGCCATCCTCAGGGTTAATTTTCAACAATCCATTGATGCCCCTCAATGTCTTGCCCACTACTTGATGAAGGTCGAGTGCATCGCACAACTTCATGCCCTTGAAGCTGGCCCCGGTCAAGCAACCGTACATTATTTGTTGCAGCTCCTTCTCGCGGTTAGAGATTTGGACCCTTATGACTTGGTCACTGAGTTTGGAGATCTGTTGTCGTAGAAGATCCTCCTGGTTCATCATCTTCTTGGTCCGATCCATCTCTGGCAGACTCCTGAATTTTTGTACCAGCTCTCGAGCCTCATCATGATTAGGCCAGACTTCGGGCACCTTATCATATTGGCTATAGATGATGGCGCAAGCTGGTATGCCACAAAGAGTTGTTATCTCTTGTAGCTTCTTCAGGAGACTCTTCTTCCGCTTTCGGTAGCATGTTTTTCTAGAGTAATCATCCTCAATGTACTGAAGTTTTGTTAGTGATCTCCCCATTGATCTCGGGGTTCGCTCATCAGTGGACTAATGAAGATGAGTGAAGAGAGTGCATTGCTCTATAGCGAATGAGTAATATATATAGGGAATATTGGTCTAACTAGACTCGAGTGGATTTAATTTCCAGTAGTTCAAATATGGAATTTTAGAATATCGTTTTGTGGATTGACAAACGATCGAACATCTTAGGAATTATATAATTATTTACCGTTAATCATGATATCGTAGCAAATTGAATTCTAACAATGACGCGCTGCATTTCGCGCGACTTATTATAAAATCAATTTTGATATCAGAATATCCATTTAATGATTTCCTAATCCAGATTTTCGTGATTCAGTATCACATTTGATATGATATTTGTTTCGTTTAATGGTTTCACTTCTCTAAACAAAGCTCAAAACTAAAATTAATCTCACTATTTCAATCAATCATACCAAACAGTAATTTTGCTGGTTGTTTGGTTGCATCTTACTCTCAAATACTATCAATATGTACATGTCTGATGCATGAATACTGTTTCATACCTTAACTGATGTAACGGAAAAACATGATTGGTGGGGGACAGCACTGCAGTGTGATATTTTGAATTTTGCTTAGTGGCATCTCCACTGTCCAACTGTATTCAAGCCAAGTATACGTTGGCCAAGACTTCGCTTAGTAGCTTTCACGAAGCAAACATAAGAACCATATTATTTCTAGTTTCTTCTCATGGTTTCATGGGGTGTCAAATCTCAAACTAGTTATAAACCCTATTATATAAAAAATAATTGTTTGTTATTGAATCAATCTATATTGATTAAAGTTCAAGATTTTGGATTGAAAAAAAAAAAACAAATGTCATACGTTTTTCATACAAAAAAAACAATACAATAACAACTCAGATATTCCGTCATAGAAAAAATATGGTTCATAAGAAAACAATGGTATTCTATACAGCTAGTTAAACAAAATTTGAGGTGTTACCTCACAGTATGGTCAGCAAAATTGTTAACCTTTATGTTTTGATCATTGCCGAGAAAATCAATCAAGCCCAAGGTTTTTGTGAGTTTGTCATTCCATGGTGTAAACCTAAGTGACGAGGCTAACGCCATGGACATGTTTCCTTGCATGTCCATGTATTAAGGACCAAGCAATACACATAATGCTTATACTTGCACCCGAAGAAGTTAATTTCACACCAGGTAAGTGAAGGGGTTCAAGGCCAACACAGTTTCTCAAATTATTCGCATCAGGAGCAAGACTGAATATATTATATCCTTCTTAGATCCTATATGTGACGGGATATCGAGGTGGTTGTTGTTATTAAGTGAATGAGTTAATTTCGAAACAATTAACAGAGTAAATTATCCAAAAAGTAAGATGATGTTGCTTGTTTTGTGACACAATCATGGAACTAAGCAAAATCATCCTGATTGGGAACTCTAAAAATAAGTTGTATGCAATAATATCATTTAAACCGACATCATAGATAATCAGTGGTTGGAACTGACATGATGATTGATGATTTAGATTTTGATCGATCTTAAAACCTCAAGAACCACGCAAGAGCCCATCCAGCAATATATAGAGCACCAGCAAACTTGCGATCACAATCAATTAATACAAATTAATCCTCGTCCTTCAATCCATAAACAACGGCTACAGAAATGGAATTACAAACATCATATGATCTGTTGCAACTACAGCACAAACAACGTTTACTCTCAAAGTCGTATACCCAATAAATCAAATCATGACTGGAACTACACCTATTACAATTCAATCACGTAACGCCCATTATTTATTTAACTTTTCAATATATGCGCCAAATTTCATCGAATCCCCATGCTACCTGCAGTCAAGGAAAAACAAAAAAGGATAAGCAACAAGTTTTTTCTTTTTTGGGGGCAATTACGATTAGTTTCTTATTCTGTCAAGATCATTATATTCATTAAAAAAATTTGAATAAATTATTCCTCTCTCACAAAATTCAATATCAAAAACTATCTTAGAAATATAGATTCTCACATAAGACTGCTTGGGGAGTTTCATACTAATAACAGATAAAATTGGTGTGTTGATAGTTAAATCCAACCGTAAAGATTTAAAATCAAGAGATTTAAAAAATAAAAATAAAACACAGGAAATATATTTTAAAAAAATATTTTATTGAACAAAAATAGTGAGATCTCTATTATTGGATTTTTCTAATGACATACAAACATATGTGTTGTTAGAAACAAATTTCCTCCACGAATTTTTGTTTGTTTTATTTTTTATCTTCCCTGCGACATATGAAATCGAGATATATATACCTGGAGCGGTGGATTTTCACTTAAGAATGACATAAAGAGCGTATAGAAACCCAGGGAACCAGAAGAGCAGCGTCAGAAGCAAACAGATCCAAAACTCGCTCTGCACACACACACATTCCAACAAATTACCCAATTCAATTCCAACTCTCACATTCATCATCATCATCATCATCCACAAATCAAACCAACCAAAATTCCAACTAATCAAACGTTGTAATAATTATGGGACGGAGGGAGTACCTCGCAACCGTATTTGATGAAGACGCCGAGAGGAGGCAAGATGATGGCTAACACAATACTGATGCAATTATTGGTTCCCTCGTCCGCCATCTTCTATCTTCTCTTTTTCGACAGCGTACAGTGAAGAGGAGATATGAGCGTGTGAAGGGGGAGAATAGGGAGAAGAACAATGCTTGAAAGAAGAGATGGCGGGGTTTGTGTAAGAATAAGGGAGTGCTCTGTTCCATTTTATCGGACCCAAAACGGCTTGTTTGAGTCAGTGATGGAATTGGTCTGTTCAATGACAAGTATGTCAGTGATGGAATTAGTCTGTTCAATGACAAGTGCGTCAGTGATGGAATTGGTCTGTTCAATTTTATACTCCTTTGCTTGTGTGAGTTTGGACAGAAAAAATCAAAGTTTGAGGAGTTCTGGGTTTCTGGTTTCTGGGTTTCTGGGTTTTTGCTCAATATATCAATTGGAATATGTTCAAATGTTGAAGAGATTGGCAGGTGAATGTTGAATGCTGATGATGGAGTGTTGGATTCTGCTACTTCAATTTTTTTTAAAAAAAACTTTCTATAGGGTATATCCGTATATCCGTAAGCGTGTGACAATATATTGAGATTGGGTCGTTGAGATTTGAGTTTAAAAAAAGGATGATACTTGAGTTGTGTATTCTAGAACTTTTGAACCGTGAAAGTTCTGCAGAATGAATGCAAGGTGATGGAGAAAGGCAATGAGTATGATGTTACGCTCACAACGGCAAAGCGAAAATATAACAATTGATAGAAACATGAATTTGAGGATTATTTATCATTAAACATGTACTGTGTAATGAATTTGAGATTTTAAAAAAGGATTATTTATTATTAAATCTATTTTTATTGACTAAAATGTAAGGTTTTGAATTGGAAAAAAAAGAAAAACAACGCTCTGCATTCTCCAAGTTATGATGTTACGCTCTGCCAATATGTTAATGCTCTCGCATGCAGCTTGTTAAACATACTTCACGGTGTTACCTAGCAATATGGACAACATAATCAGTAACTTTAAGGGCTTAGGAAATATGATGGTAGCATTTTCTGTTACTAGGGATGAATGGGTGATAATAACTTTAAGGGTTTAGGGAATATGATATTAAGGACCAAGCAATACACCATATTTTCTTATACTTGCACGGTTGCACCCAAAAGAAGTTAATTTCGAACCTGGTAACTGAATGGGTCAGTGTCGAAGCAAGTAACGAAGCAAATGATCCAAAAGCCAAAAGGTTAGATAATGTCATTTGTTTTGTAAAACCATCATGGAACTATGTGAAATCATCCCGAGTTGAAACTGTAAGGCCCCGTTTGATATGTAGGAATGATTTTGGGATGGAATGGAATGTAGTATTGTGTAGAAATGAGGATCGGAATGGAATGAGTTAATCCATTTAGACCCGACCACGGTTTTGTTTTAAATCGAAACCGTTGTGGAATCAAAACCGATAGAAACCAGAATAAAACAGCTAAATATTGGTTTGGTTTAGTCCCCACCAAAAGCAAAAACCGGAATCGGAACTCTCGGTTTGGTTCGATTTCAGACCGCGTATTTTTCCCTTAAAATATGAAAGTATTTTTTTCTAATTTGTTTATTTATCTAATTCACATCTAATGACTCATTCTTTCTTTTGTATATTTAGTCGAAATATTTTATATTTTCATCCGTTCATTTTTCGTTGAATATTAACCGTAACTTTGTGATATGATTATATGAGTTTTGATATTTTTCGTCTTATATCATATTTTAAATATATTTTCTTTAAATAAAAGTTATTTGGTGTGCATTTTATGAGCAAAATAATGCTAAAAACGCAAAGAAGTAACAATGAAATCATTACCAACTTAAACCAAAATCAAAACCAGACATCGAAACCAGAACCGTCTCTGAACAGTCAGTTCTAGAACCGTAATGGAAACCGTCGATTCCGGAATCGTGTTCAGATCTAGTTTCATTCCATATAAGTTGTTTGGTTGACACCGTCGGAATGGAATGCTTTACTGATGAACACAATTAAAACTGAATTTTAAACGCACTTAATTTAATCAAAAATTAATAAAAATTTATCTAAATATTAATAATTGCAAAAAATATTAATTTAACAACAACATACCTTAAATTTAGATAACCTATAATTCAATTCAATTAATTTTTTTAATGATTTTTTATTATCTTAGTTAATTATTAACTACCTAAATTAAAAATAAAAAAAGGTTTTTTAAAAATAATATTCCATTCTGGTCGGAATGGACGGGTCCATCATCTGAAGGTCGGAATCAAAAATAATCTATGAAATGAAGTTCGATTCCGGACGAAAAGATTTATTCGGTTGGAATCAAGCAACCAAACATGATTTTATTCATTTCGATGGAATATATCATTCCATTCAATCTCATTCATCCATAGTAGACATAACCTAACAGTAACTTGGAGACAATATGATGATTTAAATCGACATCAAAGATGTTCAGATTTTGATATCAGAACCACACAAGAGCCCCGCCGGGAATAAAGCACTAGCAAATTGGCGTTCACAATCTATTTATATAGTGATGCAGAGACTGGTGGTCACGTTTCGTCAGGGGTGAGTGCTACGCGTCAGTTCGGTATTCATCCATTTCCCGTCCATCCCGTTTCATCGGTATCGATATTTACTATAATCCGGTATTTCGGTTCCATCAATACGTATATACAAACGTATCATATTTAACAACAAGTTACTTCACACTTATCAAATGCAAATAAAATTCTAAAATCTGTAGAAGCCGCAATAACAAGACTGACGAAAATGAAAAATATAAAATTGTGTAATGATCAACTTCAATTTGTGTGTGTTGTTCCTGACCTGTTTCCATATTTGTGTACTCCAAATTATGTGAACCATGTTCATATTGTTATGAACTTATGAGTTCATTCCTGAAGCATTATTTTGTTGTGGAATTGCTAGGCTTTTGCCTCTTCTTTTATTGTTATTCAAAAGAATACCTAACTGAAAAAGGGCATCACAACATCAAAAATATAGTTCAAAAAATTGACAACACACCTTCTGCAGCACCACTATTGTCATACAGAAATAAGTCTAGAAGACCAGCACCTGCACAACTTCAACAATACAACCTCTCCCTCTATATACTAATCAAAATCACTTATCTACTAAATTCTCAAATTACTAACATTTAACTTGTCCGTCCGGTCCTGAAATTTCGGATTGGTTTCTAAAATATTTCCCGTACCATACTAAGTTTTCGATTCTCTCATTAAAGCATTCCCGTCCCTGCCATTATTGAATTGGTACGAGTTCAGTATTCCCGGTTTGGTCCGGTTCTTGGAACGGTTCAGTACCTCGGGAAAATTTTGCTCACCCTACGTTTCGTTGTCGAAGCATTGTTCATGGCACTTTTCAGTAATATTGGGCTTTTAGAAATCCAAGATTACTAGCTCTGATCGTTACCAAACCTGGCCGGCTTAAAAGTGGGCATCAAAAGTGGAGTGCGTTTCGAGGTCATTTATATGCGTCTTTAGGCGATTTTTTGTTTTGGAAATAATTTAGTATGTTGTTAGGGCAGCTTGCAGTTAGGGATTTGTTTGTTTGTATTTAAGTCATTCCTCCAGAACTCTTTGTATTCAGTTATTCATTTTGAAACTAGAAAAGCACAGAAAGCCTTATTTGAAGAAGAACGCGTATTATGGCGTTAATCTATCCCCCCCAACCCCTTTAAATCACAAGGTTTTCCAAATTGGAATAAGATTGCACAAAATCTCGAACAAATTGGATTATCGTAATAATTCAAATTTATTTTTGATCAATTTGTTCGAAAGAAACAACAATAAATAAGATAATCATCAATATAAAAAAACAAACAAAATAATTAACATAAAATAAAATTATAAAAATCTCAATTTGATAATGTCACATCATTAGATACTTCAAACTTTAAAATACAAACATAAATAAAATACTCAACATCATCTTTAAATAAAAAAAAATGAAGAATGATATAATCTTCAAAATATCATTCATGATATTTAACATTCCCACCAGGACCTCTCAAATTAGATACAGTTATTAATTTTTTTTTTTAAATGTACATAATCATTGAATCGGTCGAATCGAATTGATTTGGGATTTAGGCTGATTCAATGCATATTTCACAAAATTGATGTGAATCGACGTTGATGAAGTAAAGAACCGACCGATACACAAATTAATCGGCCGCATTGGCCAATTATACAAACCATGTTATGCAGTGTAATCATCGTCCACAGCGGAGTTGCGTCGGCTACTTTCAGTTCGATATCCTGTTTATGTAGATGCTGTAGAGCACATATTTTCTATACAATGCACGACATCGAACCACGGAACACCATAAGAGCATAAAATTAAAGAATAAAAGTTTCAATCCATAAATCAAGAGCTGCAGAAACGGAAAATTACGAACATCACATGGATCTGTTGTACTACAACACAAACAACGTTTACTCTCAAACTTTTATACCCAATAAATCAAACCATGACTGGAAACTACACCAATTACTACCAATTACTACAATTCAATCACGTTCCACCACACAAATAAAACAAACGAATTACAACCAGCCATTTATTCAATGTTTCCATTATGTGCGAGATTTCATCGAATTCGCATCTCTACCTGCAATCAAGGGAAAACAAAAATGATAAGGTTTTTTTTTTTTTTTTTTGCCTTTCACATATGAGATCGAGGTGTATTTACTAGGTGGGATTTCACCTGGTGATGACCCAAACAGCGTATATGATCCCAGGAAGCCAACCGAAGAATGTCAGGAGCAAACAGATCCAAAACTCGATCTGCACACACACATTTTTCAAAAATTCCCCATTCAAATCCAAAACCCACATTCATCCATCATCATCCACAAATCAAACGAACAAAATTCCAACCAATCATTATTTCACAGATCTAGGAAAGACGTAACCAAAAGGCGGAAAACAGTTGACAATTTGATAGATCGTTCCCCAAAAAAACATCAGATCTGGAGTCTCCTTGATTATCATTACCTGGCAGCCGAACTTGAAGAAGACGCCGAGAGGAGGCAAGATGATGGCTAGCAGGATATCGATGCAATTCAAGGTTCCCTCGTCCGCCATTTTTTTCTTTTCGTCGGTTCACAGTGGAGGGGAGGGGTAAGAGGGGAACTGGAAGGAGAGACAGCAGGGTTTTCTGAGTAAGAGTGAGCCGTTGATGGGCTTGGTCTGCTTAACTTTATAGGGCCCAAACGGCTCTAATTATTTGGACACATGTGGAACAGTGGAAGTGGATTACTCGCCTTTGAGGTGTGGCGTTTACCTCCAGATGTTATTTTTTCTTTTCCTTTTTTAATGAAGATTTGCGGCCGTCTGTATCAAGCCTCTCTGTAATACCTGAATATGAATATGGCCTATAAATAATATAATCCATGAAAATTATAATATTTTGATTCAAATCAAAAATTTATATATGTAATTATTTTTTATTTAATATACTAAAAATATGAATTTTTTTTAATAATCGTAAGAGGAATTATTGGATATATTACAGTTGATTTGATGTTATTCTTTATCAAATTAAAAAATATTATTTTTTTTATGAAACATCCAAATAAAACAAATATAATAATTTTCATGTGACATATGGAATATTTTACAATGCACTCAAATGAAAGTTGAAATTGAACTGTTATGAACATCAAATTTCAAAGGTTAAATTTATGATAAAATCTTGTATGTAAAAAGTTGCTTCAGAAATGATACAAGCAACTACTTGATTAAAATCAATCATCTATTAGATTTGATAATTTATTTTAATTTACGATTCATAAAAATATTATTTCATCTGTCTCATATAAATTACAACGTTTTACTTAAATGATAATATTTTGGAATATAAAAATCTAAAATACACATATTTTATTTCACATCATTTATATCATCATTATTTTTTTCTCTTTCCCCACCCACAATTCTTTTCCACTATCCCTTATCATCATCTAAGGATATTTTTATCCAATGTGATAAAATAAATGAGTTTTTTAATTCGTATTAAGTTAATTTTTTATAATTTATTCGAGGGAGTAATCCCTATACATCAATTTGATAATCCTCTTTTGAATTTTGATTAACAAATCACAATACTCGTAGAATTAGCCGTTGGATTGATCTTGTTGGAGACAGACTGTTCTCGTGGCCCAATCTCCAAACCCCACATGCGCGATCTGAGTAAATCAAATCCTCTCCATGAATCGAATCCGATTTTTTTAAAAAAAAATTTGACACAGGTGGATGATAATCATACTATTATTAGTTGACTCACTAATAGGTTTGAGATCAAAAAAGCACAGCTCAACCTTTCAAAACAAAGCACAGCTCATACATACACTACATTGATGATGCCAACGAAGCAATATCACGTCGTCACATGCTGTGCGCTGTGTTGATCCTTTCCTTCATGATTAAGACGTTACACAAATTGGGAATTTTTTTTTAGTGATGATGCAGTTCTAAATTTGGATTAGAGAAGATCTAATGACTCTCACTAAACTACAATAATGAAAGAATGATTCGGACTAGACCTTATACTAATGTCCATAATACAATCTTAACTATTTTCTTATTATCGTTGCAGTCTCATCCATTGGCATAATTGTTCAATTTTAGATATCCAAGTGTCATCAAACTATAACACTATTTGAACTAGGTCATCGAAATTGTAAAGAAAAAGAGAAAGAAAATTGAATGAACAGATAATTTGTGTGTATATTTTCATAATGTCCGCACACCAGTGTTCCCTACCCCGCTTTAATACCACCGACGGACTTTGATTCTCCAGCGTCAGATCAGGGCAAGGGTTGTTACAATCATATGGCTCACAAATCAAAGTAAACATACAGCACTAATACATCCAACTAACAACATACGTACAAAATACATACACAAGACTCAACTAGATCCGGACATGTGTAGGCTCCCGATCATCTCAGACCTTTTTTTTTTAAATTGGGATTTAGAATTCATTAAAACAAAATATTATAAAAACATAATTTATTATCTTACAAATGGATGAAAAAAAAACTCATGATCCGCATCGAACTTTACACCTGCAAGGCCCTTAGGCAACGTGGCACCAACAAGGCCATTATTCCAACTCCCCGTCTGTAATCCTCTCCATTCCCACCATCTATCATTCTTAGATCCACACCATCACCATGCAATTCCCAACTTCTCCTTTCCACCTCAATCCTGCACCAATTCATGCACACAAGTACTTCGCTATCACGAATCCATCAACACAAATCCTTCACCGTCACATATCTATCACACATCACAGATCTACCACACATCCCTAACATAAGATGTTACATAAACAATCCATGAAGAGTCATCTTAAGGCACGGTAAGCAACCTAACTCGTTAACCATATGATTGGGGTTTCGACCTTTGTAAGATTGCATAAGTCTCTGTCCGTACTCCCTAGTCTAAGATTATAGCACAAAATTTTTGCAACGATACACCTCTCACACATGAAATAATATTTTTTATAAATTTGTTATAAAATATTAAATTATAAATTTTATTTATAAACTCGTTTAAGATTTTTATAATATAGTTTAAAATTAAAAAATATTTTAAAATATATGTAGTTGTAAAAGTCCAAGGGATAGAGTGAGTAATCACCATCAACAGTCCTTGAAACCTTTCCTTATTTTACATGATAAAATGCAAAGTGCTCTGGAAATCAATTGAGCCTGAAAAATCCGGCCCAGGCTCGATTCACCGATTCCAAGCCCAATACCCACACAACCCACAAATCATCAACTTCATCGTAACACAGTCACACACTCTCTAATCCCACTTTGGCGCGAACTCATCAGCTTCTCTTCTCAAACCCCTCGCCGGCGACCCCCCAAAATCAATGAATCCCGATGAAATTAGGGTTTCCATTTCCCCCAAATCACGTCCCCCTCCCCCTCAAACCCTCCCCAAAACCCTCAGTTCCCACATCAAACTCCAATATCCCCTCAAATTCCGACCCCAAGTCCCTCCTCAACTCCCTCATCACCGCCGCCACCAAGTTTCGAAACCTCAACCACGCGGCCCAAATCCACGCGCAGATTATCGTAAACCGGTACGTGAATTTTCCCGTTTTGATTACGAATCTGATTACCTTGTATGCGAAATGCGGGCGGATGGATGTGAGCGAGGGTTTGTTTTCGAGGACGGATGATCGGTACAAGAATGTTGTTACTTGGACTTCGAGGATCACTCAGTTTGCGCGTTGCGGGATGGTGAGGGAGGCGGTCGAGGCGTTTGATGGGATGAGGGGAAAGGGGATTTATCCGAACGAGTTTAGTTTCTCGGCGGTGTTGCCGGCGTGTCGGGATTGGAGTGGGAGGCAGGTTCATGGGTTGATTGAGAAGCATGGGTTTAGAGGGGATGTGTTTGTGGGCAGCGCGTTGGTTGATATGTATGCGAAGTGTTTTGACATGGGGGATGCAGAGAAGGTGTTTGATGAAATGCCGGAGAAGAATCTGGTTTCGTGGAATTCTATGATTGGTGGGTTTTTGGAGAATGGGTTGTATTATAAGGCAGTTTGTTGCTTCAGGGATGTGAACGAGGAGGAGTTGTTATGTCTTGATGAGGTGACTTATTCGAGCACATTGAGTGCTTGTGCAAACATGGGTTGTGGGTTGGGTATTGGGAGGCAAGTTCATGGTGTTGTCGTGAAGCGTGGTATGAGTGACCTGGCTTATGTTGCGAATTCTCTCATGGATATGCACTCCAAGTGTGGGTCGTTTGCTGATGGTGTTGATTTGTTTAGGACGATAGTGAATAAGGATGTAGTTACCTGGAATGTGATGATGACAGGTTGCGTTCAAAATGAGAGATTCGAAGAAGCTTGCAAGTACTTCATGGCCATGAGGAATGAAGGAGTTCTGCTTGACGAGGCCACATTTTCTACTGTCCTTAGTGCCTGTGCTAGGATTTCGGCATTAAATTTGGGAATGTCGATCCACGGTGAGATCTTTAAAACCGGATTTGTGACGACTACTGGTTTGTCTGGTGCATTGATCACAATGTATGCCAGATCTGGAAGTCTGGTTGATGCTTATAGGGTGTTCAATGATGTTGAAATTCGAAATGTGATGAATTGGACAGCCATGATCGCAGCTTTCCAGTTGCATGGCCATTCAAACAAGGTGATCGAATCCTTTGAGTCTATGTTGCAGGACGGGACTAATCCTGATTATGTAACCTTTGTCTGTCTACTGTCTGCTTGCGGTCATACTGGACGGGTCAGTCAAGGGTTCACTTATTTTGATTCTATGGCTACAATGCACGGTATTGATCCTGGTCCTGAACACTATGCTTGCATGGTTGACATGCTTGGTCGTGCCGGTAGGCTAGAAGAAGCCAAGGCCTTCATTGAATCTATGCCTATGAAGGCGGATCCTTCTGTATGGGGTGCCTTACTAGGGGCTTGCCGGAATCATGGAAATCTTGAGCTGGGGAGGAAAGTGGCAGAAAGGCTTTTCGAGATTGAGCCTGGAAACCCGGGGAATTACGTTATTCTTGCTAATATGTACTCACGTAGAGGAAAATTGAAAGAAGGAGATGAAATAAGGAGATTTATGGGTACAAAAGGGGTAAGGAAAGAGCCTGGATGTAGCTGGATTGACATTAAGGATACTACTTTTGTATTTACTGTGCATGACAAGTCACACTTTAGGACGAACGAAATCTATGAGATGCTAAGGAAGCTGAAAGAGTTGGTAGAGAAGAGAGGCTACATAGCCAAAACCCATTCCGAAAAAAACAAAGAACGAAGTCTGTGGTATCACAGTGAAAGATTAGCCCTCGCATTCGCGTTGCTAGCCGTACCTCCAGGGGCTCCTATCAGGATTATGAAAAACCTCAGGACTTGTGGAGATTGCCACACTGTCATGAAATTTGCTTCAGAAATATTTAACAGAGAAATTATTGTGAGGGATATTAATAGGTTCCACCATTTCGCTAATGGTTCTTGTTCTTGCGAAGACTACTGGTGAAAGTCATGCATCTTCGACAGAAGCACATCATCGATGTATTTTTCCTCCCCCCTGTAACTTGTCCTGCACATTTTCCTCTTTAGGAAGTGACATGCTGATGCTCACTGTTATGACCTCTGATTATTTCGTTATCTGAGAACTTGAGCCTAGGAGTTAAGGAAACCAAAGGAGGCATAGCCTCTTCTTCGATGAAAACTCGATAATGAAACTCCTTTCGTTACAAGAATAAAATACTTCAAGTGATTAATTGGGCTTCCTTGGTTGAAAACTATCGGGCTTGAGTTTCTCCTGGCAATTCTCTTTTCGCATCAGTACATATCGTTTGTTGCTTATTCCTTTGATCAACTGGCACAGACACCATAGGAAGTTTGTGGAATCACTTACTTTTGAGGAAATTTTGGAGTGATTTGAGTTTTCATCCTTTATGCTTGTCTAGACTTACTCTTAGCTTCATATTTCCTCATTTCAGATGCAATCATTAAAATCTTCTCATGGGTTAAGCTTCTATTATGACGTGTAAATAAGATCATCTACAACATTGGATTGGAGGGTTTGATTTGAAAAATAAAACACTCGGATATGGACTCTTGATCTGATAGCTTCTTGTGTTTTTGCCTGAAATCTTCCACTAACATCATGGGGACTTAGCTGTTATTGTGACTTTGAAGTTGCATTACCTGACTAGATTGCATGTCATTTGTCAAATCCTCAACTTTCTTTGTCCATCTTGCACTTGCACCCTATAGTCACTCTCAAACACCCATTTATGGTTGTTTTCTTGGGTAATTGTGACTTTCAAGCATTGTTATATTTTTTCGTGCTGCACAATGCCTCATAGTGTATCATATTTGTTTGATAATAGCCCCTCGACACATTTGAATCGTGCTACTTATCTATGAGTTTCTTTGTTCCCCATCGAAATGCACGTTTGAATCTGACATGGTTTCAATGTTGTGTTTTTCCTCTCCGACGTGGTATGGGTATAGCTTTTAAACAACTCTAAGCACTTTGGATCCCCGTCCTGTGTAAACAACTGTAAGCACTTTGGATCCCCGTCCTGTGTTACACGCTTCAGATACCTATAAAATAATCTTGCAGGTCCGATATTGGTTTTCTCTACATTTTATATTATTCAATATGAACTCAATCATTATCCGTCTAGTTTTTGTTTCATTTAATTTCGCGATTGGATTCATAGTACTTTGAAGGAAAATGATAGTCTGTCCGTGAGAACTGCGATCAAGGGGTGGTGGATGCAAATGGGATGTTGGAGTTGTCTGCATTGCATGCTGGGAGCAGACCTCGTTCATATGTTGCATTGCATTGCACCTGCTGAATATTTCTCCAATTAGAGGTGCTTAAACTTTTTTTTTTTCTTTTTTTTTTTTTTCATAT
The DNA here is from genome assembly GCA_001925005.1 of Drosera capensis. Classification (NCBI taxonomy): domain Eukaryota; kingdom Viridiplantae; phylum Streptophyta; class Magnoliopsida; order Caryophyllales; family Droseraceae; genus Drosera; species Drosera capensis. The sequence continues at coordinate 21,408 of LIEC01011346.1, forward strand.
GTGACAAATAAGTGGTTTAGCATCTACTTTGTTTTCATATCTTGGACGAGTATTTTCTTCACTTAGTCTTGTTTGAGACCCTCAAAAGTGGAGTTATGATATGATGATCTTGTTATAATTGGAGCTTGTGCTCTTAGACGTAGCATTGTCTCTTTGCTATTAGAGTGACCAGCAACTTCTAATCTCACCCTTGTTTGAGCTATCCTTGTGGAACTTTCTGGGATTTGTCATTTCTTTCTTTCTTTCTTTAATGTAATAGGAGACAACTGAAGGGTAAATCCTGGAAAATGGGATGCTTACAAGTAATTGATCATGTGCAGGTTGCAGGGAGGCAGGATAATTATCTACTCGAGCGTTGAATGAAATGCTGCTATACAAAATTGCATATACTAATACCACCAAGTACGCAAACACGAAGCATGTTTGAGGCTCCACAAGGGAGGGGAAGGAGCTGATGGCTGATGCAATCATTCACTACTAGGTCAGTCAGTCCCCACACCTCTCTGCATTATCTTATTGGGAATCTGTTCTTTTTCACCTTCTTGTTTTTTTTTTTTTGTATGTTATCCTTTGTTGCTCTAGCGCCACTATTCTTGTTTGATGTGTCCTGTTTCATTATTGCTTTCTTTTGTACTTTCATGGGGTAGTTCAAACGGTAATACGTATTCATGTGTATGGAGTCTATATATCTGGGGTGCTACCGTGCTACATATAAGACACTGGAGAATCTCTGTGCAATATTGCCAGGGGTGTTTTCTTTGGGATTATACGCTTCTTTGTATTGTTAAACCTTGATGTTGATCAGATTCTTTATTCTTTGTAATTTGTATGGTAGATCACGTGGTCACTTTCTTATCATAATCAATGATCTGATTAGATGATGAAGTACCATGCTTCGTAGATAGACTGGACTGTCAATTTGCTGGCGGATTTCCAAGCCAACTAATGGAACGACTCCGAAGCTGATTAATTATTTTGGGTGATGTCTGATCTAGGTTGTGGTTTGACTATGCTTGGTTATCCTTTTCTGGTCAAACACACCATCTAAGAATAAGTATTGTAGATGGTAGTAAAATCTATTTGGCACTCGTGTCCATCAGGCTCAGCTAGCTGCTAAGATCTTGAGTTTCAGGTTATCCACCAACTAGGGCACCCTACCGTGCGGCTTTCCCTAGTGTCGCTGCAAACTAACTTCTTAACCATAACCAAGATTAGCCAAAATAAGTGCCCGTGCATCACGTGAAGTTCATGCAACCTTCTCTTCAAGTCATTTGCCGTATCCAGTTTTCTGTTTCTAGCAAATAATTACCAAGTAGCTGATCCACCTTCCAAGACAAAGTTGTCTATCTGTGCAATTTTGACCTCTAGTAAGTCTATGAGCTGCTCTCTGCTAGGAGGATTAATAAGGAGCTTGATTATTCAGATATGAGTCATATGAGATGAGATCGAGACAGTTGTCTCATCTTCATTTTAGAATATCCTTACACGTTGGTGTTTAAATCCTTATTTATATTGCAACCTTTTTGGGCTACCTCATGAAGTTGATGGCTAAATGTTGCATGATGTCGGGTCCTTACATAATGGAGGGAAAAAGTAGTGGATTGGGATCAGACTTCCATAGGTACCACCTTATCATTATCTTAAATAATTGCAATCTGACCACCCAGATTGAAAACTTGTCTCAAGTAGTATACACTTTACAGCTAGTTGTCCTACGGGGTTAACCGTTAACATTACATTTAGGTGGTGAGAGTCGGGGTAATTCATATGTAAGTAACCTCTTTACATCGAAGTAGCTAGATACACATTCATGTTATTGTTATCTTATCGCTTTGCAATTATGTACCCTGTGCTGTTCTTGTCTATAATCTACTGTCCTGAGTATCTGAACCGATTGAGCATCTTTGCGGAATCTTCTGGGGGCTTTCCAACAAACATCAGGTACAAGTCAATGTCAGGGATGGATTGTGATCGTGGGCCATGACTCCATTTATAGTGTTCAAACATGTAGTTCACCATGTGGTGAATCTGGTGGTAAATCACATCATACCGGCCAGCATACTAGACTTCTAGTACTCTGTTTTTGATGTGGTTGAATGAACTCATCGTCGCTTTTTTTAATCAATTTAATTCAAAAAGTTATCGAAGGGCAACGTAACATACCTACGGATTTTTGTGTAACCTTTATTCTAATATGCATGCTTGCTGCATGGATGTGATTTGTACTATTGAAAGTTTATTTGACTTATGCCACGAGCAGCACAAAGTGGGTTGTGAACTTACTCTTAGTATTATTTTTTTATTGTAGAAAATTGTACTTCTGTGTGAATGTTATAACTGACTGATTCCTTTGATTATTTATCCACCCTTGTGAACTGCACTAACTTGAGTCTATTGCTTGATGCACGCGCTGTATAGTTGGATATTTTATTGGGCATCTTACCCACCCTCTTGCCCTCTCCCAAGTCTCAACTGGCACTTAGTCTTGTTCTTGTCACAACACCCTACACTGGGATGAAGTTGCTGAATGGGGAATAGCATGTCCTGCCAAATTGTTAAAAAGTACTGTTTTCTGTTGCTTAAATTACATCAGCAGAGTCAACTATGGTTGAAAACCGGAGCTAGACTGCTGTTGCAGTGTTTCTCAATCTGGTACCCTTTCATTTCCTTCATGCTCTGCCCTGCCCTTTCTTCATACACTCGAGGCTCTTTGCATGTGACTTGGCCCTTCGGTTTTTCTCAGCTGCTTCATGTCCTGGTTCATAACCGCTAGCCGATTTGTACTTCAACTTATGCCCCCGAATTTCGCAGCTTTGAGTTCATTGCCTTGATGATTGCTTTGTGGGAATTGAGATTCAAGTGATATCTGAGCTGATCTTGGCTTTTGGCGGGTTCTTCAGCTGGTTCAGAGAGGTGGGTCTCGTCTTGTATTGTACTGGGTTCTTTTTTTGTTCTTGAATCTCTCTCTGAATTTGTGAACATGATTCTTTTATTTTATTTTTTTTGAAATTGGGTGATCCGATGTGGGTTTATCTGGGTTTTTTTATTGCGACCATCACTGAGCTGCGAACTTGGAACTTTTTAATCCACAGATCAAAACTTGTGGTGTTTTTTAATGGCGTTTACTTCATTAAATAATTGGGTCTGGTTAATATTATGCATAAAGCTGTATATCTCTGTGATTAGGACATGAGGAAACAGTTCCAGGTTTTTAATGAGAGAGCTTTCTCGCTTTCAAGTGGGTATTACTACTTTTAGTAAGTTCCAGGTTTTTTAACGAGAGACCTGTTGCTGGAGAGTGTTTTATGAAACTGTGGTTGAAAGATGTATTTTCATTCTTATTGAAGCTTGATTGAGGATACTAGACTGGCGGTGGTCTGATGCTTTTCTTTGCTCCATAGCTTATAAATCAAGCTCTATCTGCTGCTCAAAATGCCTTTATCAGAATTCTTTAGAATAACGGCAAAAGAGAAAGATGATGTTGGCCAAGCCAAATCATGTGCTACTTCTTCTGGTCTCTCCTGTGGGTAAGTTCTATTGTGCTCCTCAAAACTTCGCATTCGCCGCTTTTTATATCTCATTGCAATTTACCTCTGATTGATCTGTTTGATATCCAGGAACCTAAGAAGACCAGATAATGGCTTGGTTGAACTTGTTTGGCAAAATGGTCAGTCCAATGGAAACAGGAAGGCGCAAGATGGGAAAGCCTCTGATAATCCCAGGGAGCAGAAATTTGGGGTCAGGGACTCTATTTTTCAAGATTTCAACTGGTCATCAGAATCATGCGATTTGGAATTAGATCAAGGTGCAGATTTAGTTCCATGGTTTAAGGATCCGATTGTAGAACCTGCACCTGTGAAGAATCACTATAGCTCGAGCTTCGTACATGAGTTTTCTGCTGTTATGGCCAATGAGCAATCTTTGGTAAACAATCCGGTTTTGTTGGACAAGAAAATCAATTTCGATCAAATTACAGGAAATACTCATGCAAATTTTTTGCCCAACTATGAAAGTTTGCTGGAAGGAAGCGTGTTTAAAGTGAATTCAGGAAGCGATAAGGCTAGCAATGGCCAAAAATTAGTTGGCGGAGATGGTTCTAACACAAAATTGCGAAGGCCTGAGGCTGGACAACCTTTTCGCGCCTCTGGTTTCTTTAACTTCTCCCACTTCTCAAGGCCTGGTGCACCGAAACGAGCTGCTCATTTCTGTACAGTTGAACCAGTTGAAGCTAACAGTGAAAGACTTGGAAATGATAGCCAGTTGTGTACAACCACCATTTGTAGCAAACAGCCTGAATCAACTCTTCTCAACTTGAGTAGTGTTAGTTTACAGCAGGAAGCTGCTTCACATAATCAACCCAGTATGGAGAAAAAGAACACCATTACAAAATGTTCACCGCCCAAGCCGACTAATTGGCATCTCTCTGCTGATCCCTCTCGAGCTATGAACCCAAACAAGATAACCAAGAATGACGATGTCACAAATCCTGTTCACGGCGAAGCAGTGGGTCATGTTGTTACAGATGGTGAAAAGACATTGGAGCTGGTGGTTGCGACCTCTTCAGTAGGTTCGGGTCATAGCACAGAGAGAGCTTCAAATGATCCTAGACGTGTTGTAAAGAGGAAATTCCCTGAGACTGGAGATTGTGAAGGGCGCAGCGAAGTAAGTTTGTTTTTCCCTTTGAGGCCTTGACACATAAAGGGCGGTTGCTTGTTTCTTTTGTTCTATTTGCTTAAAATGGGAAACCAATTTACTTTTTAGGAAATCGAAGAAGAATCAGTGGGTGTAAAAAGAGCTCCTCCAGCTCATACAGGTGCCAAGAGAACTCGGGCTGCAGAAGTGCACAACTTATCTGAAAGAGTGAGCATTCCTGAATTAGGATGCTGATATTACATGTATAATGCTCTGAGTTACGATCTGGTGATGGTGTGTGTGATCTGAACTTGAGTTAACATTTTTGTGATTTTTTCTTTTTTTCACAGAAACGCAGAGATAGGATTAATGAGAAGATGAGAACATTGCAAGAACTCATACCTAACTGCAATAAGGTGGCTTAGTCGAAATTCTAATTGTTGCTAGTGGTTGATTATGTTTCTAAGATGTTCAACGTCAATATGCTTTGTGAAAGGAGTCAATTTTACAGTTACTGAAGGATCTGTTGAAGCTGGAATGTGCTTGCTAAAGAGATGATAATTTGTTTGCTGTGTTTCCTACTTTGATTTTGGCTAGCCCAGGTGGACAAAGCTTCTATGCTTGATGAAGCTGTAGAGTATTTAAAGACACTTCAACTCCAAGTGCAGGTAAACTTTCTGCTGCCTCGATCTTATTATTATGTATTGCTCCATTTGTCTCAAATGAAATGCAACTATGCAAAGTTTTCCTATATTACTGACTATAGTGCAAAGTAGGTCCTCAAGATGTGTGTGGAATTGTGTCTGTTGTAGCAGGTGTTTCATTCATTTTGGTACGACAATAGTTATACATACCCAAGTAATCTTTCTAACTTTTTTGCCTCATGCATCGTCTTCCATGTTCCAGATGATGGCTATGGGATCTGGGATGTTTATGCTACCAATAATGCTACCAGGAGGATTCCCACGCATGCATGGCGCTCCTATGCCACCTTTCTCACATATGGCTGCTGGAATGGGTATGGGATTTGGGATGAATATGTTTGACATGAATGGCGGAATAATTCCAGTACGACCTGTCCAGGGCGTCCATTATCCTGCCCAGGTCCCTGGGCCTTCACTACCTGGTTCTGCTGGATTTCATGGAATGGCAGGATCTAGCCTTCCTGCTTTTGGACACCCTGGTCAACAATTACCGATGGCATTTCCATCCAGATCCTTACTTCAAATACCTGGAGGTACTCCTTTCAGGTTGCCCATCGAAGCAAATGTCTCGCATTTAGCTACCCCTATGAGTCCAAAGGAACTGTTGCCAAAGAATGACTCCCAAGTGATGCCGAAGAAAGAATCCCAGATGTTGATGAATCAGGTACTTGCACGTTGCACCTAATGAGATTTGAGATAAAAGAACCCTTCATTATGTTGTATTTACCCTTTTTCTTATTCTTTTTTTGCATCCTGTAAGTCTACCTTTGTTTAGTGCACTTTTTGGTTCTCCTCTATTTGTCTTCCTCCGAGCAGATAAGATGATAATAAATGTAGTATTGCTCCGCCATCTGTCTTCTCAATCCATTGGCAATGTTCATAATGAAACATTGTAATGATAATTGCAATCTTATCTTAACCCACAAATAGGGGAGCACACTTGGAATTTTTACAACCCTCGACGAAGTGTCGAAAGGATTACAAATAAGGTTACACAGGAATGCCTCTTCTAAATGCACATATTTATTTTGAACACAACAAACCATCAAGGAAACACAAACATGGCACACTAAATTACAACACAAACAAATAAGTTGCCCTTCTCCAGCAACAGTGATACTTAAGTTTATCCTGCTGCCTCTTCTGTTTAACTTTGATTCTCTTTAGTTTCGGAGGATGCTGGCTTGGGGTGCTTCCCGATTATTGACTTCTTTGCTTTTACGAAAGACTGCTTTACTTTTGAGAAGATGTTGTGTGAGTGCTTGTGTTTTGAATGAGGTTCTTCATGATCTTCGTCTGGGGATTCATCATGAGCTTCAGAATCCTTGTGCTCTGATTGTGGCTCTTTGAGGATGTTTTCTTGCTTGGTTTCTGGAATAAACTGGACATCTCTGCTTACAATGACTGCATCCGTTATGCTCTTGGGCACTTCCATCGTCGGGAATGTTGTGATCTTATTCTCAACCTGCTCTGTTGCTTGCTGGACTAGCTCATTAGTTGGGTCACTGTCTTCCAGCTTCTCTTCTTCAGCTTTGTCATTTTTTGCTTCCAATAAAGGCTTTCCTTCCTCCACAACTGCTTCCTTAACAAACTCCTTTGCCCGTTCACCCTCGATCAGTTCCTTGCTGCTTTCCTCCAGCCCGGTCTTTTCTGCAGTTTCCTGGTTCTCCTGTGTTTCTTTTTTAACTGAATAGCCGGCTTGTTCCGCAATTTCTCCTGCTTTCTCGGCATCCTGAGGAAAAATACCTGTCTCCTTTGTAACTCCATCTATGAGCTCTTTGCTCTCCGCATCAATCACCTTCGGAGCTTCAGACTGATCAAGAAGTGCCTCCCCCTGATGAGGAGCTTGTTCTTGTTGTTCCACTCCAGAAGAACCCTCGGGGAACTCTCTCTCTTTAACCAATTTCTCCTCTGATTCCCCTAATATGGCTGCTTCGGCCGTTCCCTTCACAAGCTCAGTTTCATCAGCCACTGCTGTTGCCGCTATTGTTGTAATATCAACTTCTTTTGATTTGTCCTGTGCTTCACTTGCTAGTTCTTGTTTTTCCTCTTCGGCGGAAGTTTTAGAAAATTCCCTCTCTTCAACCAATTCCCGCTTCACTCCCCCGACTATGGCTGCATCGGTTGTTTCGTTTACCAGTTCAGTGTCATCAGCTGCAGTTTCTGGTGCAGCTATTGTCGTAATATCAACCCCTTTTGATTTCTCTTGTACTTCGCCTGCTAGTTCTTGTTGTTCCTCTTCTGCAGAAGTCAAAGAAAATTCTCGCTCTTTACCGAATTCCTGCCCTTTTTCTTCAACTATGACTGTGTCGGTGGTTTCTATCTCCAGCTCAGTTTCTTCAGCCGCTGCTGGTGTTGCAGCTATCGTCGTAATTCCAGCTTCTTTTGATTGCTCTTGGACTTCACTTGCTCGTTCTAGGTTTTCCTCTAACACAACCTGGTCTGTCTGCTCCTTTGGCAAGGTATCAGTACCTTTGGCCTCGCCTGACTCTTCTATTCCTTCCCAGAATTCCTCTGCCTTGGTCTCTTCCGTGGCTTCCTGTATTTCAACGTTCGGCTTCTCGCCGACTTGTGTTCGAGGTATCACCTCTTCAGCTCCTCCAAGTATTTCCTTCGTCTTCTCGGTGGCTTCTGTTGATTCAACGGTATCAACAGTTGCTGTTTCTTTGCTGTCAGCTTCAAGGTCTTCAACAGCTATAGACTGATCTTTAGCTGCTTCTCCCTGTTGATGAGTTCGTTCTTGTAGGTCGACTTCTTCAGAAATCTGTGAAAAATCCCTATCTTTCACTGCTTCCTGCTCCAGCTTCTCATCATTACTTGCTTCAGTCACTTCATTCACTTGATTAGTCTCCTGGACCAATGCTTCTATAGAAGAAGTTGCCGTTATCACATCAACCTCTTTTCGTTCTTCCTGCTCCAGCTCCTCGTCGTTACTTGTTTCTTTAATCACTTCTTTCACTTGATCGGTTGCCTCCGCGGATGCTTCTGTGGAAGCAGTTGTGATCACATCAAAATCTTTTGGTTCCTCCTGTACTTGTTCAGAACCTTCTAGGTTTTCCACTTCGCTGACCCCTTCCATGGGTTCTGGGGCCAATGTTTCAGCACTTGTCACCTCTTTTGATCCTTCTATTTCTTCCAAGGGTTCCTCAACTTCAGCCGCCTCCGCAGTTTCCAGAATTTTGTCATTCAATTTCTCAGCCGCTTGTGTATGAGTCACCAACTCTTCAGTTACTTCTGAGATATCCTTCGGCTTCTCAGTAGCTTGTACTGATTCAGCAACATCAATGGTTGTGGATTCTTTGTTCTCAGCTTCTATGACCTCAGTAGCTTCAGACTGATCCAAAAGTGCCTTGCCCTGTTGAGGAGCTTGTTCTTGTTGATCATCTTCTGCAGAAGTCAGAGAAAAATCCCTATGCTTCACCACTTCTTTTTCTGTCTCCTCAATATTAGTTGCATCAATTGTTTCTTTCACCTGATAAGTTGTGGCATCCGATTCTTCTGTGACCGCCACAATTGTATTCACATCAACTTCTTTTGGTTCCTCTGCTATGACTGATTGCTCTATTTTCCCCTCTTCTGTAACCTCTTCTGTGAGTTCTGCAGCCATGATTTCAGTACTTTCTACTCCATCTGCTTCTGTTTTTTCTTGTGTATGAGGCACCAACTCTTCAGTTACTTCTGAGATGTCCTTCGGGTTCTCAGTAGCTTGCACTGATTCAGCAACATCAATGGTTGTGGATTCTTTGTTCTCAGCGTTCTCAGCTTCAATGACCTCAGTACCTTCAGACTTATCCAAAAGTGTCTCGCCCTGTTGAGCTTGTTCTTGTTTATCATCTTCCGCAGAAGCCGGAGAAAAATCCCTATCCTTGACCACCTCTTGCTCTCTCTCATCAATATTAGTTGCGTCAATTGTTTCTTTCACCTGATCAATTGTTTTATCCGATGCTTCTGTGACAGCTACAATCGTATTCACATCAACTTCTTTTGGTTCCTCCTCTGCAATGACTGATTGCTCTATTTTTCTCTCTTCTGTGACCCCTTCTGTGAGTTCTGCAGACAAGCTTTCAATACTTTTTACGCCCTCTGCTTCTGTTTTTTCTTCAGGCAGTTCTTCAATCAGAGTCTTCTCTGTGGCTTCTGGTACTTTCGACAGCTCATCTGCTTGCGTATCATGAGTGAGCACTTCGGTTTCTTCTGAGATTTCCTTTACCTTCTCACTGGCTTCTGTTGACTCGGGAGCATCAATTGTGGTGGCTTCTGTTAATTCAGTAGCATCGACTGTTGTAGCTTCTTTGCTGTCAGCTTCAATGACTTCAGTAGCTTCATACTGATCTTTCAGTGTCTTTTTATCGTGAGGAATTTGTTCTTGTAATTCCTCTTCTGCAGGAATCTGAGAAAATTCCCTCTCTTTGACCACTTCCTGTTCCAGTTCTCCGGCAGTGGTCGCTTCAAAAGTTTCCTTCACCTGTGCGGTCTCTTCAGCTGCTGCTTCGGATGCATCTATAGTGATCACACCAACTTTTCTTGGTTCCTCAACTACTGCTACCGAGGGTTTTAGTTTTTCCTCCACTTTGACCCCTTCGGTGAATTCCACCGATGAGGTTTCAGTGTCTTTGACTTCTTCTGCTTCATGTTCTTCCAAGGGTTCCTCAGCCGGAGTCTCCTCTGTGGCTTCAGGTACTTCGAATTCTGGTTCCTCATTCGCTTGTGTATGAGGGACAAGCTCTTCGGCTTGTTCTGTGATTTCCCTTGTTTTTTCAAGGGTTTCTGAGATTTGTTCGGCTGATTCAGTGGTTGCATCAGCTTCTTTTCTAGATTCTGGTACCACATGGCTCAGAGGTTCTGGCGCTGCCTCTTGGAGAACCTCGGTGGCTGTTTCATTCTCTAAGGTTTCTTCCTCTTTCACCTCTGCCTCTTCCAAAATGTCCTCAACCTTCTTGGTTGATTCCGACGATTCATGGACATCAGTAGCTGTTGCACCCGTTTCCACTATTGCTTCCTCTACTGCTTGGGCGGAACTTTCCAGCTTTTCCTCCTTTTCGGCCACTATTGCTTCTTCAGCTTCTTGATTACTACCTGAGGTTTTGGCAGCCTCTGTCGATTCTGCCAATTCAACTATCTCCGTTGTTTCTGGTGCCTTGTCTTCTACTTTTGGCACCTCTTCGGCAAGCTTGTTGGATTCCAGCTGCGGGATTTCTATTTCCTCCGACGTCTCCTGTTTTTTGTTCATTTCCAAGGTTCCCTCAGTGTTCTCAGTGACTTCTCCAGAGTCAAGTACTCCGACTTCTGCTGTGGTCTCAGCATCTACTTGTTGCTCTTCCGCGTTTGATTCTGCCAGTGTTGTTTCAGCACTTGCTACCTCTTCTGATCCTTGAATTTCTCCAAACTGTTCCTCGGCCTGAGACTCCCTTACGGCTTCCTGTCTTTTGACTTCTTTTTCCTCGTCCCCGTGTGTTTGAGGCACCAAATCTGCATTTTCTTCTGAGATTTTCCTCTCCTTGGTTTCTGTGGAATCACTGACATCAATGGCTATGGTTGCATCTGCCTTCAAGTCAGCTTTCAATTCGCTGGAAGGTTCCACCGCTTGCTCTTCCACCACCTCATTAGAAGTTTCAATCAAGGTTTCTGGCACTTTCACTTCTATTGTTTCTACGATCTCCTCGGCCTTCTTGTCTGACTCTGCTGATTCAGGGACATTGGATGTGGTCGCATCAGTTCCTACGTCTGCTTCGGCCAAAGTTTCCAGCTTATCCTCTTCTATTGCCTCTTTCACCTCGTCAGCCTCTTGATTTTCCTCTGAGACCTTGACAGTCTCCGTTGTCTCAGCCAATTCAACTTCATTATTTGATTCTGGTACCTCTTCTATAACTTTTGGCTCCCCTTCCACGAGCTTGTTTGATTTTAGCAGCTGGGTTTCTGATTCCTCCAACTTTTCCTTCTTTTGGCTCACTTCCAATGCTTCCTCAGTGGCATTTGTTGTGGTTTCACTGTCTGCTTGTGTCTCCTCTTCTTTCAATTTCTCTTCTGCTTCTATCGATGTTTCTGCCTTCTTCTCTTCTTTGACTCCTTCCATGGGTTCTCTCGGCAATGTTTCTGCACTTATCACGTCCTCTGATTCTTCTTTTCCTTTGAAGTGTTCCTCAGCCTGAGTGTCCCCTGTTTCTGCTTTTTCTTCATCTACTGCTTGAGTGGAACTCTCCAGCTTTTCCTCCTTTTCGACCTCTACTACTTCTTCAACTTTTTGATTATTGCTTGAGGTTTTGGTTTCTGGTGCCTTGTCTTCTACTTTTGCTTCCTCTTTGGCAAGCTGGTTTGATTCCAGCTCCGAGGTTTCTATTTCATCCAACTTTTCCTGGTCTTCGTTCACTGCCAAGGTTTCTGCAGTGTTCTCAGTGTCTTCTCCAGATTCAAGTACTTGTCGCTCTTCCGCCTTTGATTTCTCTTCTACTTCTACTGATGGTTCTTCCTTTTTCACTTCTGTGACCTCTTCCAGCTTTGTTTCAGAACTTATCACCTCATCTGATCCTTGAGTTTCTCCAAACTGTTCCTCAGCCTGAAAACCATCGGCAGTTTCCCATCTTTTGACTTCTTGCTCCTCGTTCCCCTGTGTTTGAGGCACCGGCTCTTCAAGTTCTTCTGGGATTCCCTTCTCATTGGTTTCTGTTGATTCGGCAACATCAATCGCTGGCATTGCATCAGTTTCTACATTTGAGTCAGTTGTCACTGCGCTGGAACCTGCTGAGTTAGGAATTTTGATAGTTGTTGCATCATATTCTGCATTTGATTCCCCTGCCGATTGGACTGAGGTCTCCACCTTATCCTCTTCTACTTTTTGCTCTTCTATGGGCTTGTTTGCTTCCGAGGTTTCCTCGATCTTTTCAGCAACTTCTCCGGTCTCAAGTACATCAACATTTCTTGTGATAATTTCCGTCTCTTCTAGAGAAGGCTCCACGTGTTCTACTTTTGCAGCATGAATCGTGGATCCTAGTGGCAAGTTCTCCACCTCCTTCACCGTTTCCTGTTCTTCGGCTGTTTCTGCAAGCTTGGCAGTCTTCTCAATGGCTTCAGGTGACTGTTCAGCTGGCTCAGTAGTCTCTACAGGCTGGGATTCTTCCACCTCCTTTATACCCACCGGTACTACTTCTGCCTTTACTTCTCTGGATTCTGCTGCCACGTTTTCTTCATCCTTCACCAATTCCTGCTCTTGGGCTTCTTCCCATACTGCCTCGGCTTCTGCAGCTGCTTCAAGGGATGAGTCAGCTACGTCGCTGGCTTTTGTGAGCTCGACTTCTTCATCTGCTTGAGGAGCCTTTACCTTCTCCTCAAATGAGGATTCAGCACCAAGTATGTCTTTCAGTTTCACTTCTTCAACATCATGGATTGCCTCTGTTTCTTCCTCTATGTTTTCGGTGGTTTCAACTGATGCATCAGCTGCCTCACTGGCTTCTCCGGATTCTGCAGGTTCTTCAAGAATTTTCTCAACTTGAGGTGGCTCAGGCCTTTCCTCTGCCTTCTCGCTCACCTCTTCCAACTCGCCTGATGCTTCTAATGTTTCCACTACCTTCTCAGTTGGCTCAGGTGAAGATTCAGCCACTTCAATAGCTTCGGTGGCCTCAATTTCACCTTTGAATTCCTCTTTGGCAGGTGAAGATTCTGGCGTTTTCTCCTCCGAGAAGTCTGCTAGAGAAATATCCCTCTCTTGCACCACTTCTTCCTCTCCTTTCACAGGAATGGCCTCTGATATCTCTTCAATGGATGGTTCAATGCCATCAGCTTTTGCTTTGGTCTTTAGTTCCGCTCCAATTTCCTCTTCTGCAGGAGCAGGTACATCCAGTTTTTCGTTTTGGGTTGCTTCTGCTACCAAAGTTTCTTTTTCTTCCCTTGCTCCTCCTTCCTCTATCTTAGGATTTGTTTCCAAGTCATCCAGTTGCTCCACTGCTGCTTCACTGGAGGATTCGGCGATGACAACTGTCTCCTTGACCTCAGGTTCCTCTTCCACCTTGAAACCCACCAGAGAAACAGCCCTCTCTTGCACCAGTTCTTCCTCGTCGTTTACTGGAATGGCTTCTGATGCATCTCTGATCGATGATTCTATGACATCAGCTGTTTCTTTGGTCTCTAATTCTCCTCCAAGCTCCTCCTCCCCTGGAGCAGGAACATCCACTTTTTCAACTTCGGTTGCTTCTGCTACAGAACTTTCTTTCTCTTCTCCTACTTCGCCTTCCTGTACCTTAAGATTTGCTTCCAACTCCTCCAGTTGCTCCACTGCTGCTTCACTGGGTGATTTGGCAACAGCAACAGTTTCCTTGGCCTCAGCTTCCTCTTCCACCTTCTCAACTATGGATTCTGCTGGCATCACATCCAATCCTCCTTCTCGGTCAGCGACAGCTTCTGCCACTGACTCGGCTGCAAAGCCCTCGTCATTTGCCTTAGGCTGCTTAATTGGTTTCTCCTCTTCAATCGCAGCTTCAACTGAAGGTACTTCTGTCCCTTTCACCACTAGTTCAGGCTCCTCAACAGTGCTTGTTTCTGCTAGTTCTAGTTCGGCTTTGGTTTTCAAGGCCTCCGGCTGTTCTTCAGGTTTTATCTCATCTGCTGGGCTTTGCTCGAAAGCTACTATGGCTTTCTCTGGGTCAGGGCCTAGCTCTTTTGCTGAAGCTGGCTCCAGCAATTCCTCTGCTAGTTCTAGTTCGGCTTTGGTTTTCAAGGCCTCCGGCTGTTCTTCAGGTTTTATCTCATCTGCTGGGCTTTGCTCGAAAGCTTCTATGGCTTTCTCTGGGTCAGGGCCTAGCTCTTTTGCTGAAGCTGGCTCCAGCAATTCCTCTAGCTTCTCGGTTGCTCCAGATGAAAATTCCGGGGCATTAAGCCTCTCTGTGAATCCCTCTGGCTCAATAATGAAATGCTTTTCTATCAAGTTGTTATCTAGTTGTCCCTCTACATTACCTTTGGCCTCTTCCAGAACTGAGTCGACTAAGCCAGGTGTGGCATCTTGATCTGCAATTTCTCCTGTTTCTTCAATTAGATTTTGCTTAGTCAGTTTCTCTTCTATTTCCTCTGTAGCATACTCTGCTGGAGGAGCATCTAAACTCGTTGTCTCCAGTGTAGCTTCTATCGAAGCATCCACATCCACCGGCTTCTCTACCAATCCGATGGATGATGGAGCCTTGACATAGGCAAGCCCTGCAGGTGGCTCAACCTCCTCATCATCTTGATATCCTTGAAGTTTATTTATTTCATCCGCTGCTGTTATTGTGACAACTTCAGCTTCTTTTGGCGTTGGCTTGATCTCTCCTTCAAATACATTCAGTTCCTGTGGTTTCCCCCGTGGAAAGTGCTGGGGAATGAAAGAATGCATTACAATCTTGATTCCAAATCATCATGTTAATAAAGAAAAAGCAAAGCAGATGCTATCAAACATTTCACGAGCACATTGTTATCGCCTTGTGAGTTTGTGTGGGATTGTGTTCCTGATAATCATTCCTGCTCAAGCTCCAGTTTAATGCGGGAATGAGCAAGAGCATGCTGTGATTGAATGGCAACATCTGTCTTCTTGATATAATCAATTCCTGTCAAAGATACCAATGCTATTCCTTGACTGTATGCTCAAGTTTTCATGTGGGTTGGTTTTTATGGTGATGATAAAGGAAACTGCTACCACATTGCATGCTATGAGACTGAGCGTGTAGCGCCTGAAGCGGCGCAAGGGTGTCTGGAAAGCGTTGTTTGATCCCGTTATAGAGGTGATATACTCAATCTGAGTTGACGGAAACACCCTACATGTGTTCCAAGTTGTGCCGCGGGTACCAAGATCTCAAATGGAAGTAAAGGATCTGAAGCTGCACGTATCAGATTTAGGATCAACGAAAATGATCTACGACACTTTGGCCATATGGATATGATAATGTTTTTGTCATGTTCTGTACGATGTCTTTCGTCAGATCATGGATTCATGATATGTGGTGTCATACGATTAGAACTTAGTCGATGATCCGAACCAAAACCCCAACAAATATACAGGGAGACTAGACAACTGAAGGGATAATGAGTGTTTTGTTGAATAAAAAAAAAGGTTAGTGAAAAGCTTCTTAGTATCCAATAAAGAACCCACCAAAGGACGAGGCTAGCACTTCAGTCTTCACCTGTAGAAAAATGATTAAAAGAAAAAATGTATAAACACATGTATGCTCTGTTCAATTCACTTAACCACTTCCCGGTAACTTATGATCAGATCATCCAATCCAACTATATCTGTTTACTGGATCAAACAGATCTTTACAGAGTAAGATAATCATATGATCTGTGTACGTAAGTCCTATCCTATTCACTTAGATGCACAGAAACGTTGATGATTAATCGACTAGCCCACAGATCGACTCAACTCAGCGTCAAGACACCAAACAACCTCAATCAGATAAAACTTATAAACAAAAATGGCGAGAGCGAGTTATATACCTCACGATCACCCGTTTCGGGTACTACTGGTGGTGCAGGAGTAGTGACTGGAGGATGATCGAAAGCGCCATCAGATTCAGAATCCATGGACTCAAGTCTTTTTGTCTATGATCTAGCTAGTTAGCTATATCAGATCAAAGATTCGAATGAAATATTCTGTGTGTTTGAGGATCAATGAATGAAGCAAAAAAGTAAGCAGAGTATGAAGTGGAATGGGAAAGAGGAGAGCTGGAAGTGGGGAATGAAGTGGAGCGATTGTATGACAGATATGTGAAGAGATGAGCCACATGATATAGGCTTTTCCCTGTTTGTGACTTTTTGCATGTGTACATGTACCAAGTCACTTTGCAGTGTATATGTTCCGATTCATTTTCACTTTCCTTTTATCACTCTTTGTTTCTTTGCTCGTATGAAAATGTATTTGAATGAGCCTTGGTTGATGTTACTTTGTGCGGAAGGTGCCCATATAAAATGAAATTGCTTGTTATATGAATCTAAAAATTCAATGAATGTTTGATATCATTGTTTTTTTTTTGTTTTTTTTTTTTTTGTTTAAAA